>JAVSCE010013553.1:0-55178 GCA_032199065.1 Smutsia gigantea | reverse complement strand
TGCAAACAACAAAGAGAAAAAGCAGGTGTTGCAGTACTTGTATCAGACAAAATAGACTTCAAAACGAAGAAAGTAGCAAAAGATAAAGAAGGACATTACATAATGATAAAGGGGTCAGTCCAACAAGAAGATATAACCATTATAAATATATATGCACCCAACCCAGGAGCGCCAGCATATGTGAGACAAATACTAACAGAATTAAAGGAGGAAACAGACAGCAATGCATTCATCTTAGGAGACTTCAACACACCACTCACTCCAGAGGACAGATCAACCAGACAGAAAATAAGTAAAGACACAGAGGCCCTGAACAACACACTAGAACAGATGGGTCTAACAGACGTCTACAGAACTCTACACCCAAAAGCAACAGGATACACATTCTTCTCAAGTGCACATGGAACATTTTCCAGAATAGACCACATACTAGGCCACAAAAAGAACCTCAGTAATTTCAAAAATATTGAAATCCTACCAACCAACTTCTCAGATCACCAAGGTATAAACTAGAAATAAATTTTAGAAAGAAATCAAAAAGGCTCACAAATACAGGAGACTTAACAACACTCTCCCTAATTAATCAATGGGTTAACGACCAAATCAAAACAGAAATCAAGAATATATGGAGATAATGACAACAACAACACAAAGCCACAACTTCTGTGGACGCAGCAAAGAGCAGTTCTAAGAGGAAGAAGTATATTGCAACCCAGGCTATTTAAAAAGAAGAGAACATTCCCAAATGAATAGTCTAAAGACACAATTACTGAAATTGGAAAAAGAAGAACAAATGAGGCCCAAAGTCACCAGAAGGAGGGACATAAAGATCACAGAAGAAATAAATAAAATTGAGAAGAATAAAACAATAGAAAAAATCAATAAAACCAAGAGCTAGTTCTTTGAAAAAATAAACAAAATAGATAAACCCCTAGCCAGACTCATTAAGAGAAAAAGAGAATCTACACACATAAACACAATCAGAAATGAGAAAGGAAAAATCACGATGGACCCCACAGAAATACAAAGAATCATAAAGAGAATATTATGAGAATCTATATGCTAACAAGCTGGAAAACATAGAAGAAATGGACAACTTCTTAGAAAAATACAACCTTCCAAAACTGACCAAACAAGAAACAGAAAAACTAAACAGATCAATCACCAACTGATGAAATCGGTAATCAAAAAACTACCAGAAACAAAACCCAGACCTGATGGATCACCTCTGAATTCTACAGACGTATAGAGAAATAACACCGATTCTCCTTAAAGTTTTCCAAAAAATAGAGAGGAGGGAATACTTCCAAACTCATTCTATGAAGCCAGCATCACTCTAATACAAAAAACCGGGCAAAGACCTCACCAAAAAAGTACAGACCAATATCCCTGATGAACTTATAGATGCAAAATACTCAACAAAATATTAGCAAACAAATTCAAAAAATACATCAAGAGGATCATACACCATGATCAAGTGGGATTCATCCCAGGGGTGCAAGGATGGTACAACATTCGAAAATCCGTCAACATCATCCACCACATCAACAAAAAGAAGAACAAAAACCACATGATCATCTCCATAGATGCTGAAAAAGCATTTGACAAAATTCAGCATCCATTCCTGAATAAAACTCTCAACAAAATGGGTATAGACGGCAAGTACCTCAACATCATAAAGGCTATGTATGACAAACCCACAGCTAACATCATACTTAACAGCGAGACGCTGGAAGCTTTTCATCTAAGATCGGGAACAAGACAGGGATGCCCACTCTCTCCGCAGTTATTCAACATAGTACTGGAGGTCCTAGCCACAGCAATCAGACAAAACAAAGACATACAAGGCATCCAGATTGGTAAAGAAGAAGTCAAATTGTCACTATTTGCAGATGACATGATACTATACATAAAAAACCCTAAAGATTCCATTCCAAAACTACTAGAACTAATATCTGAATTCAGCAAAGTTGCAGAATACAAAATTAACACACAGAAATCTGTTGCTTTCCTATACACTAATGATGAACTAACAGAAAGAGAAATCAGAAAAGCAATTCCATTCTGGTGCATCAAAAAAGAATAAAATACCTAGGAATAAACCTAACGAAGGAAGTGAAGAACCTGTACTCTGAAAACTACAAGACACTCCTAAGAGAAATTAAAGAGGGACACTAACAAATGGCATCCCATGCTCTTGGCTAGGAAGAATCAATATTGTCAAAATGGCTATACTAAAGCAATCTACAGATTCAATGCAATCCCTATCAAACTACCAACAGCTTTCTTCAATGAACTGGAACAAATAATTCCTAAAATTCATATGGAACCACAAAAGACCCCGAATAGCCAAAGCAATCCTGAGAAGGAGGAATAAAACAGGGGGAATTACACTCCCTGACTTCAAGCTCTACTACAAAGCCACAGTAATCAAGACAATTTGGTACTGGTACAAAAACAGACCCACAGACCAGTGGAACCGAATAGAAAATCCAAACATTAACCCAAACATATACAGTCAATTAATATTTGATAAAAGTGCCTTGGATATACAATGGGGAGATGACAGCCTCTTCAGCAGCTGGTGTTGGAAAAACTGGACAGCTACAAGTAAGAGAATGAAACTGGACTACTGTCTAGCCCCATACACAAAGGTAAACTCAAGGTGGATCAAAGACCTGAATGTAAATCATGAAACCATAAAACTCTTAGAAAAAAACATAGGCAAAAATCTCTTGGACATAAACATGAGCAACTTCTTCATGAACATATCTCCCCGGGCAAGGGAAACAAAAGCAAAAATGAACAAGTGGGACTATATCAAGCTGAAAAGCTTCTGTACAGGAAAGGACACCATCAGTAGAACAAAAAGACATCCTACAGTATGGGAGAATATATTCATAAAAAACGTATCTGATAAAGGGTTGACATCCAAAATATAGAAAGAACTCATGCACCTTAACAAACAGAAAGCAAATAATCCAATTAAGAAATGGGCAGAGGACATGAATAGACACTTCTCCAAAGAAGAAATTCAGATGGCCAACAGGCACATGAAAAGATGCTCCACATCACTAATCATCAGAGAAATGCAGATTAAAACCACAATGAGATATCACCTCACACCAGTGAGGATGGCCAACATCAAAACACAAACAACAACAAATGTTGGCGAGGATGTGGAGAAAAGGGAACCCTCTACACTGCTGGTGGGAATGCAAATTAGTTCAACCATTGTGGAAAGCAGTATGGAGGTTCCTCAAAAAACTCAAAATAGAAATACCATTTGACCCAGGAATTCCACTCCTAGGAATTTACCCTAAGAATGCAGCAGCCTAATTTGAAAAGGACAGATGCACCCCTATGTTTATCGCAGCACTATTTACAATAGCCAAGAAATGGAAGCAACCTAAGTGTCCATCAGTAGTTGAATGGATAAAGAAGATGTGGTACATATACACAATGGAATATTATTCAGCCATAAGAAGAAAACAAATCCTACCATTTGCAACAACATGGATGGAGCTAGAGGGTATTATGCTCAGTGAAATAAGCCAAGCCGAAAAAGACAAGTATCAAATGATTTCACTCATATGTGGAGTATAAGAACAAAGAAAAAAATACTGAAGGAACAAAACAGCAGCAGACTCACAGAACCCAAGAACGGACTAATAGTTACCAAAGGGAAAGGGACTGGGAAAATGGGCGGGAAGGGAGGGATAAGAGGGAAAAAGGGGCATTACGATTAGCAGATGTAATGTTGGGGGGGCACGAGGAGGGCAGTACAACTCAGAGAAGACAAGTAGTGATTCTATAGCATCTCACTACGCTGATGGACAGTGACTGTAATGGGGTTGGTGGGGGGGACCTGATGAAGGGGTAGCTTAATAACCGTAATATTGCACATGTAATTGTAGATTAATGATAATAAAATAAATTATATTAAAAAAAAAGAATACAGAAGGAAGGAACAGTGACATTTCTCTATAGTGGAAACAACATTAGAGAACTGAAAATGAGGCCTTGTATAGAAGTGAGTTGCAGCAGTTTTTAACATGGCCCAGTTACCATCTGGATACATCCACTTTCAGATCACAGGCATGATGCACACAAATATATGTATACACATGTGGGCTTACACACACTGTCATCAGTGTATAAACTATCAGCCCATATGTGCACATACATGCTCTCATATGTACGTGAGCACATTTCAACAGGAAGTGGCATGTAGAGATCTCATTCACAAATACAATCAGTCATAGATAGCAGGAAAATACTCCATTCTCCCTGAACTGTCATACAGACAAATGCATGATATCATACATTTTAATGGAACGGGCAGGCATGATCTCTAGCATGCAGATATGGAGTGTGAACTTTGAAAAAGATGACTATAGGAATGGGGGGAAAAATCATGAATAAAGGTTAAAAGGAGGAAAAGGTCCTTCTGGCAAAGGGAGTGAGTGAAGGCAAAGAGATATAAAATAGCCTGACACAAAAATGCATGTATATTATGCTAAGTGAAATAACAGACGGAGAAAGACAAATACCATATGATTTCACTTATTTGTGGAATCTAAAAACTAAACAAAACAAAATGAAAAGAGCAGTAGACTCACAGACACTGAGAAGTGACTGGTGGTCACCATGGGGGAGGGGTTGGGGTGAGGGAAGGGGCTGGGGAGGGGATAAAGGGGCACAAAGATTCTCAATCATAATATAGATTGGTCACAGGGATGGTAGCACAGCATGGAGAATATGGCCAGTGATTCTGTAACATCTTTGAATGTTGACAGGTAGTAACTGCACTAATGGGGGTGAGGATTTAATAATATGGGTAACTGCTGAACCGCTGTATTGTATACTTGAAACCAATATAGATTGTATGTTAACTATACTTCAATTAAAAAAAAAGAAAAAAATGCATGTACAGAATGATCACGATGACATTAAAAATCTATGTCCCTAAAGAAATACTGGCAGCAAGACACATTTCTAGCAGGAGACTGCTTAAATAGATCAGGCTATACCCATATAACACAGATGTTTTAGAATTTGTATTAAATATGTTTATAAATGATAGGCTTATAAAACATGGTATTAAAATTATACAATGTACAATCCCAGTTTTGTAAGAAAATTACACTAGGAGAAAAGCCTGGAAGAAAATACAACAAACTGCTAACAGTGATGATCTCGGGAAAGTGGGATTATAGGTGACGTTTTTCTTTACACATTTCAGATTGGTCCCCTTTTCAACAGTAACTAGGCAATTTTCCACTCAAAAAAAGCTTTAATGTAGACATCTAGGAGTCTAGGGATTCCAGGTTGGAAACTACAAGCATTCAGTAATTATGGTGATTCATTAATTAATTCATGACGTACAGCCTTTATTCCTGGGACATTAAGTATTGCCACGTATACAGCACTGCGCTAGGCCCTGTGGGGAGCAAACACGGTACCAGGCCAGCCCTTTGTGCTTTGGCACTTGTTCTGTGGGGGACTTAGCTAAACAGGGGTAGACCATAGCACTGGCCTTTTCTGGGGGGTCACCCCTAGTGGTCAGCTGGAGGAAGGTAAGCGCCCATAGGGCGTCTGATTTATCTGAATTACACATCATGCCCCCTCTGAACTCCAAGAGCAGGACTTGACTGCTGTGCTGGACCACAGTGGGTGGGACGGGAGGCAGGCTGGCCCAGGAAAGGAGGGGAGGGACAGCAGGGGCCTGGGCCTTGGCAGATGCCGGGGTTATGCTTGGGAGGCGTCAGTAAAGGGAAGCCCTGAGGGGACTAGGGTGCGACACCCTCCCCTCTTCCTGCCTTAGAGCACCTTCAGTGTGTGAACTACATGGAGAGTGTCACACTCGACCTTGTAAGCCTTTGTAAGCTTCTCTTATGCCCTCCTGTCAGGACAGGAAACACACTTTTCTCATCTTTGTAAACCTCCAGGGCCAAGCAGAAAACAGCCTGAATGTAAAAGGGTCTCAGTAAATTCTGGCTGAACTGAATTAGAATGTGGTAGAAACCCTGTAATACTGGTGTCAAAGTGTAAGAATTACTTATGTTATTCTCCATGCCATTTTAGGCTTTACTGAGGACCACCTCATTTTAGGTGCCATGATTTAAAATACGGTAGGGCCAAATCCACACAGCCATGAGCCACGCTAGGACAGAACAGGATCCTGTGCTTACACAGATGCAGAGGTGTACCACATTTAGCACGTACAGGTGTTTAGCATGGACACAGACATGACCTCCTTAGGGAGAGCTGTATGGCTTGACGGGAAGGGGACTTCTAGGAGGGGTCGGGAAGAGGCATGGCTGGATAGGGAAGCGGTGTGGTCAGCCCAGTGACCATGGGAGTGAGTAAGTATTTTTGGCCATACTGGAGTCCTTGAATCTCAGCCCCTGGGGCCTCCCAAATTCTCCAGCAGAGGTTGTTTGCATTAGACACACCCTAATCAGAGCCCAATTTCGAGATGCCAGACACTCAGTGCTCCTCAGGCTCCCGGCTCCCTGCAACCACGAGCTCCACTGAGATGGCAGCAGGCACGATGCAGCCGCAGGTGGGACGCACCTTGACAGGGAACTGCTGGGTGAGCTCTGGCACGTACGCCGCGCCGGCCTGCTTCTTGTGCAATGACACAACCACGAAGTACTCGAAGAGCTGCCTCTCCTGGTACTCAATGAGCTCCCGGTCCAGGGATGGGTATCTTGGCGCCTGCCTCAGGCGTGACTTCACGTTGACCAGGCGCTGGCTGTGAGCTGGGGGGAGAGCGCATGCCGGAGAACGATTCACTGTCCAGTGCGCAATGGCGCAGAGTTGCAACAGGTTATGTAATTCCCAGCTCTAAGTACTTTTCCTAATCCTAAAAAAGTGTTCCCACATTTAACAAATTAGTACAAAACTCTATTTGGGATTCTTGCCAAAGTTCTGGGAGGAGTAACACTGGATAGGCCGCCAAGAGCCTGGAATGCGGGGCCTCAGCTCCGCCACGGATTTGCTGTCTGGACCTGGCGCAGCGGCTGTAGTACTTGCGTTCCTGCGGCAGTGGGGGTGGGGACCCTGACTCCTCCCCTCACTCATTTCCTTCATCTTTCAGTTTGTGCGATGTGACAAAATCCAGACCACAGAGCTTTCTGAGCTGGGAGCTTTGTAAACATCCCTCGTGACTCAACTGGCGGAGACCTGACTGACTCAAGAGCTCCCAGCACCTTCTCTCTGGCCGCCATTCTATGCGTGGAAGCGGACTTGCCCGACTCCAGAGGTGGGCCAGGAGCACTGAGGCGTCAGGGGCGAGGAAGGCAGCGCCACCGGGAGGACGGGTCCCCATCACCTCACTCAGCAGCCCTGGACTCTAGCTTTCTTTGGCTTCCCCCTGGAGACTGAGAAATTGCAGAAAATTCACTAAAACCTAGACCCAGATCACTGAACTTAGATCCACAGGGACCAACTATTTGAATGACTTCATCTGAGAGATGAGGACCTAGAGGCCCTGAAAGCCTAAGTGATTTCCTCCAGCTCATACAGCAATCTTAACAGGAGCAGGGCAAGAGCCCAGGTCTCTGGCATCCCAGGCCAGCAATGCTGTTACCTTACACAGGTGTGACAAACACCTATGACACACAGGAGGGCATGGGAACAGAGGGTCACTGCACTTACAGTGAAGCCACAGGCTCAGTGACGGAACAGGCGCATTCTGGCCATGCTCAGCACCGACCCTCCCCCGAGCACCCTGCAGGTGCCCCATCCCCTCAGACAGTCGCACCCTGCCCCACAAGCTCGCGCAGGGGCTCTGCCCCGTCCCTCCCACTGAGCAGCAGGCTGCTTGGCCACCCGCACGCGCCCTGCACAGCAACTGCTCTTCTTACCTTTCAGCTTCTCCTCGGTGTCACTGTCAGACTCACTGTTCTCATCTGTCACTAGATAAAAAACAAACAAAAACACCAACACCAACAAAGGAAGAAAAGTTGCAAATGTGAGTTTTCCTAATGTGGGAAATTTTTTACAGGTGGTTTGCACAGATCCAAGTTGTCTAGTTCAGAGGGGCTCTTTTCTGTTTGTCCATTTAAATGTAATAGACAAACTATGTATTTGTCCAGCTAAATGTATTTCCAAATTAATTTGGCTCTAGTTCAGATGGTACCTATGTCAAATAATCCAGCCGAAAATACTGGCCCCTTTTCACATGCTAAGCAAAGAAGGTTGCTCCCCGAGTGGTCAGAGCATGCAGCACTGGGCGGACCGACGGGCGGGCAGGGAGAGAGGACATGCCACCAGGCTGAGCTCCTGGGACAGTGGGACACATTTACAAAGCACCAACTTGCTCTCCTGCTTGGTGAGCCACCCCAGAACAACAGGAAATGGCTTCTAGGAAGAATCTGTTTTCAGATTATTGGCAGGGGAGGGTGGGCCGGGGCCCTACCTTTTCCTGAGTTACTCTCTGTTGACTGGGACAGCCTCTTCACCCGTTTCTTTCCTCTCCGGGCCTCATAAATGGCATTGATTCGCAACACCAGCTGCCAGACAGAAGGAAAGCCAGTGTTAGCGCCTCCTGCCCACGTGCAGCTGGGGCTCCTTGGTTGCCTGTTCTCTTCTAGGGTGATGGAGGGACAGGGAAAGCGGAGGGAGGGGATATTTCCCACCAGCCCACAGGCGTCTTTCAATCATTCTTCTCTGCCGGACAGGAACGTGACCACAGTGGAGAACACTAAGGGTGCCTAATGGAGGCACGAGACTTGCTGATGAATGAGTGGGGCTGCCTGACCACGCCATCTCATCCAGCTGAGACACAGAGGGCGCCCATTCCACTGGCTGATGGTGTGATGGCTGCTGCCCTCTGGTACTGCCATGTCACTGTGGTTTGGGATGAGCTTTTGCCTCCAAAACAAAAAGAGCCAGCAATAAATAAGCTTCCCATCAGAGCCCCTTTCGTGGGAACCAAGCCAAAGTGTGAGCAGCTGAGTGGGAAGGGAGGAGGGATTGTTGTGGTGCTAGCTTGGGGCCACCTGGGTAGTGCCCTTCTGCAGAGGAACACTCGCTTCCGGCTCGCTGAGGCCTTGCATGACCTCTCCTAATACTGGAAGCCAAGTCACTCAGCAGACAGCCCTGCTTAGCAGCACCTTCTTCAGGCTGATCCTAGCAGAAACCATCTGGTGATTGAAGCCCTGGGTCACTTCCCACCAGGCTTTATAGCACTACCTGTAGTTTTCAGGAGTGGGACCATCCTGGGGTCCACCTGGTTGGGAGAAAGGGAAGTCTTCCCATGCATAACTGAGGCAAAGTAACCAGTGATTTTAAAGGAGAGCTGTGTTGGTTAAGGTGCCTTGAAAAGTGTTCAATTCTTTTATGCGCTGGAAAGAACAGGAGGGGGTAAACTGGGTGATGGGTACCCAGGTGGGTGCAGGAGGCGGTGGTTGCCAATTTGCCTTCTACTCCTCTCATCCACTCCCTGAAGCAGCCTGCCAGCTTCTTTCCACAACCTGGAGCACGGCCCACCTAGGGAGGAGATAGCTTATTCCATGATCTCCTTGTCAAGGGCCAGGTCCCCATCCCTCCGACTCTGCAGACTCTTACTGCCGCTGCATTGCCATATCTTCAGACACCCGCGCGCCCCAGCTCCTGATGGGTGGCCCAGCCTGGCCATGAGGCTCTGTGTGAGCTCTTTGTCCCTAGCAGTGTGCCGGCTTGGCCACTGCTTTGCCCTGAGTCTGACCCGAATGAGGCCTGTGTCTTCCCCCCAGATCCCTGCTGTGTGGCAGGTTTTTATATTTGCTCTTGTGAACCAGCTCCTTCCTGGAGACCTCACAGCCCTGAAACGGCCATCTCTTCTCTTCTGCACACTCTCTGGCCATTGGGATGTTCATGCCAACCCCAGTTCCCACAGAAGAAGACATGTATAAATGAGAGGCTAGCTGGTATTCACAATAGCCTAGAAGTGAGAACACCCAAACGTCAATCGATGGATGAATGGATAAAGAAAAGGTGGTGTATGCAACCAATGGAATATTATTTGGCCTTAAAAAGGGAGGAAATTCTGACACCTGCTCCCACATGACTGAACCTTGAGGATATTATGCTAAGTGAAATAAGCCAGTCACAAAAGGACAAATACTACATGAATCCACTTATATGAGGTACCTGAAATAGGCAAATTCATAGTGACAAAAAGTAGGATGGATTGCCAGGGGCTGGAGGAAGGGGGAGTGGATAGTTAGTGTTTAATGGGGGCAGAATTTCAGATTGAGGAAGTTGGATAAGCTCTGGAGAGGGATGGCGGTGATGGGCACACAACAATGTGAACATACTGAATGCCACTGAACTGTACACTTAAAAATGGTGAAAATGCTAAGTTTTATGTTATGTATATTTTACCACAATTTTAAAAATATAAAAAAACAAATGAGTTGCTAGGTCAACTTGTTTTTTAGGGAGGAGGACATTTTTAAACTCATTCAAAATCTCCCCACAAAATATCCAAAAGTAACTGGAAAGAAGACAGCCACAATATAGTTAACATCTTTCCACCTATTCAAATAAAATGAAAGCTAGAATGTAGGCACCATGTAGGCAGGGCCAGTACCTGAATGGGATGGAACAACGTCTGGCACACAGTAGGTACTCAATAAATATTTGTTGATTGTGAATTCGTTGAATGAATATTGAGCATCTCCTATGTGTATGGGATTTTGCTAGGAGCTGTGAGAAATAGAAAGATATACAGGCCTGGCACCCTTTCTCAGGCAGTTTATAAGCTAATAGTGAGGACCAAGATGCATTCACAACTGTCATACAAGAGAATCATGAGCCCTATGTGAGCGGCATAAACAATGGGACACGAGGTTTTCTCACTGTAAGTCAGATCACAGAATAAGTGGAAGCATATACGCTTCAGTCAATCTTTATTCCTTTTTACTCAAAAAAAAATTTGTCCCAGGGAGCAAAATTTTAGACATGCTTTCACATAAATTGTATTTCAACAAGAGATATGTTTTGTCATTTTAAGTGTTTGCACTAGAATTGGCCTTTGAAGCTTCTTTTATTTTTCACTATAAATATTTTCACTATAAGCTCATTCAAAGCTGATTTGCCTGCTGTCTAATTCTGCCTGCGTGGCTGCTAAGGAAATACAGGATTTCACACAAACTCCTGAAGTGTGCCGAGGGGGAGCCAGGTTCTCATTAAACGGACATCACAGTGCTTCACGAATCCTAAGGATATCACACGCTGTGCAATTAACTGCCCTGTTTTCATTTGCCACCTTAATGAAAGTACAGCGTTGGGAGAAGATAGGGAAGGACTGTCTTTTTCTCTGGGGCCTTCATTCCTCCCAGCTAAAGCAGGGAGGGGGCATGCTTTCACATAAACGCACCCTGCCTGGAGGGTTTTTACAGCAGAAGCAGCTTAAGGGCCAACGAGCTGCAAGCAGACCGTAAAGTCCTTCTTGCTAGATAAATACACAAAAATGAGGGTTTGGGAGAGCAAGCGGTTTAAGGTTCCAAATTATGGAAGTCATGAATGTGCCCAGCAAAGAACGTTTGCCTTCAGGTAAAGGATTCAGAGCATTTTGAAAGAAACATAGGACTCAAGAATGGGGAAAAGTCTAGGTTAAAATTAAGTAGCAAGTGAAACAGGGTTAATGAGACTTTAACTAACTACAGTCATTGGTTTTCATTTAAAGCATATGTGTGAAAAATTATGTCCTACATCTTGATAATGAAAGTTTTAGTAAGGTTTTACTGTAGTTGGTGCAGAAGGGATGATAAAACATGCTGATTCTTCTCTTGGTTTGGTTACACCTGTCAAAGCCTATTTGATGATGTGCCTGTGTGCTAGTTAAGTGGTGGCAACTCACTTGAATTTCAGGCCAAATGAAGAGGAAATGAACGGCTGCACTTGCAAATTATACACACATTAAGTGACAGCAATAGTTCTACCTTTCTTTCCACCTCTCATATTTTCTATCCCTCAGTCTCAAAATACCTTTTTTGATATTAAAAAGGGATGGTACAAGCATGGGGTGGAAGACAGAGGTTAAACGCTTATGAAGACATTGCACATCAAACTGAGAGTTGTATCTGAGCTCTTTTAGCTGAACAGCTAATTTATCTGATTATTCCTGCTTAATTGGCTAAAATAATGGTGAGTCTGTACAGATGTTAATAGCCACTTTTAATTATTCCACAGTTGCAGGCTTTTGCCATTGTAAATGTGTATGAACCGTGCCAGAAGCAGCAGAAGGGGATGCAAGGGAGTGGCTTGAGAGCCCACACTCTGGGATTCTCATGAGCAGCTATCATGACAGCACAGGACAGTGACTTTGGAAAGCAGCTGAAGGGAGACCCAGGAGTGACTCTGTGCCAGGCCCGAAGAGACAGGGGCCCACGTTTTAGTGGGGCTTATTCCACCGATGTCAGATAACCAACATGCAACATGAGCTGCGCCTGGGGCTGGGCAAGGCGGATCCAGGAGAGCAGGAGGGGGTGCAGCCTGGCTCCTGCACTGGCCCCTCTTCCCTCCATCAACAAGCCAAAGCAAGACATCTTCTCCCCAGTCCTACAAGCCCCACCACCAGGCTGCAGGTCTTTGGTCTTTTCTCGACCACCTGACCCTCACTTCCCTTCCCCTTCAGAACGCACTGATGGTCCAGGTGACTTAACCTCCCTTGAGTAAGAATGTTGGGAGTCAGGGTGGTGAGGGTGAAACTATGGCTCAAAACACAGACTAACCAAACTGTGTCAGGGACCAGCTGTAAAGATGTCCCTTGGCTGTCAGGCCAATGGGTCACTGAGAAATCTGATGAAACCTAGAGACAATCTCCTCCCTTTCCCCACCCCCCCCAAGCCCATCCACACAAAGTTTTACACAGTTTCATGGGTTTGAGACCCCCTCAGGCCCATCCATGGACTCTGAAGTTAAGACTCCCTGCTCTTAAAGTTCCTGTAGGAAACTGGAACCAGAGCAACCAAAGAAAGTGCCGGGCACTGCAGGGCTGGGCCTGAGTGGAAGGAGGCCTACCAGGGAAGACACATTAGGATGCACTCCCAAGCCACAGGTACGGTCTACCTTCCGGGCTGAAAAGAGCTGGGAAAGAGGGATTCGTGCCAAGTGTGGTGCAGAGCACAGGCTCCGTGTGGAGCCGCTGGCGCAGCAGGCGCTGACTGAGCCCGAGGAACAGCACGGGGCATGGAGCTCTACTGTTTGAGGCCATGAGGGAAGAGGATGTGGCCTTTTAGGCTGGGCGCTGGAAACACAGTCTGGGATGTGAGCCCAGTTAGGCCGGAAGGGCTGGCTAAGACGAAGGCTACAGGACCACAGTCAGTGAGACGACAAAGGCCCCGGAGCCCAGCCTGCGGGCTTCAGCAGGTCCTCCAGCCTCTGATGAAATGGGTAGACGAGGGCTCAGTGATTCGCTCAAGGCCCAGCCTCCTCTGCAGCCTTCCTTTATAGGGAAGGGGGATGCTATCTGCACACACAGCTTGTTGTGAGCCTTACCTTGGGTATCTTTCTCTTTTTCCTGCCATTCTGTGGGTCTCCAAGGTTAAATAAAGTGTCATCAGGACTGCTGGGGGTGGAGGGAGGGCTGATTTTGGAAGGGGACCCAGTTCCATCCCTACTCAGCTTCCTAGTGTCCAGCAGTTTGAAGTTCCTCCTCTCTGAATTTTGCCGGAAAAAAACAGGTTTGGACAATGGCTGTTGGGAGGGAAAGGAGACAAGAAAAGTGAATTATAAACACAGAGCCCAACTGGAGATACCTGGGGGCGGGGGGGCCGGTGACAGAGACCACATGATGGAGAAGGGCTGCTGCTCTGTGTTCCCAGGGAACGTGGAGTGTGTCTAGGCTAACAAATGCTCAATAAACACTTAGGAGAATATTATGAAAAATCACTCTGACACAGGATGCAGATCTAATCCAGTTTCTCTTTTTGAATAAGTGGGAACTCACCTGGCTCAATCCCGTACCTTTACAAATGAGGTTTCCTGATAATCCAACACACACTGTACTGGCAGCAACAAGGCCTACGCCCGGCTCTGACCCTGCTGCTGGCAGGATGAGTGCCTCCTACATAGAGAATTTCACTTCTGTGGGCCTCAGTGTCTTGTTCAAAGAAAAAAATGGGAAAAAATTGCAACTATAAAACTCATTTTCTAATATACACAAATTAATGAGAACATGACCAACAATTCAAAAGAAAAACAGGCAAAAGATAAGAAAGGCAAGCTTATAGAAAAATAAATTCAGTGATCCTTAGATTCCTAAAATGATTCTTAGCTTCATGTATAAGAAAATTAAAATTCTATTTAAAAAACATTTTTCTCCAAAGATTAGCAATGATAAAAATATATGATAACTTCCTCTGTTAGTGAAAGGGAGGAAAAACAGTCACTTTCTCACTGTCATGCCCTGTTGGTGGGACTGGCAATTGCTACAACTCCATGGAAGGCAATCTAGCAGTATCAACAAAATTACAAATGCGTATTCCCTCTCACACAGCAATTCCACCTCTAGGAATTTACCCTACTGATATGATATGCTTGTGCAAACTTAAAGCGCACAAGGGAAGTTATATTGTGCAAAGTATATTGTACACTATGCCATGGCTTGTAAACACAAAATATTGGAACTATTCACTAAGGAATATTAATACTATTTTGACTACATCTTTTCTAAAGATATTTCCAGGATGCACATTTTATAACCATAATTAGAGCTGCAAAGTTTCTTTTTAAGCATTAATTAATTTTTAGGTGAGATACTATATGTAAGGCACCTAGCATTGTATGTCTGCTATACTTCAATTAAAAAAAATTTTTTTTAAGCACCTGGCAGAGTGCCCGATTTACAATAGGCATTCAGTGTAAATTTCCTCTTTCTTCCTCTTAATATACTGACAATTTTTCATACTTTAATGTGCTAACTGCATTTTTCTTTAATACACTGTTTATGTTCTTTGCCTGTTTATCTTTTAGGATCTTAGTGCTTTTCTTATTAATTTGGATGAGCTCTCCACACAGATGTGAATTATTTACCAGTTATGCTACAAGTATGTTTTCCCCATGTGGTTTGTTTGTACTTTTATTTCAGTTACGTGGAATTTTTCACATAATATTTTTATATATTAAAATCTGTTCTTTTGCGATTGATTTTATCTCTTCTTCATTTGCCTAGAAAATATGTCTTTTTAGAGGTATAATACATATTTAATTCCATTTTCTTTTGGATTTTCTTAGTTTATTTTGAACACATTTTATACATTAATTCATCATAAATTAATTTTATTGTATGTTAGCCTAAATCAATTTTTTTTCACAAGCTGACTTAGCCCTATTTCATTTAATAAGACTTTCTTTCTGTATCAATTGATAAGGCCACATCTATCATATCTTAAACTCACAGAATATTTTGTTCCATGGATTTCTCCATTTTTGTTTAGTTCTGTTAAGCAGAAACAGGTATGAGTGGGATAAAAAGAAGGTAGAGTCCACCAAGAACTCAGGGAGTTAATCAGATAAAGCCAGAGAGCCAGAAAACTCATAGAATTAATGTCCTTTTGCAATATGAGTTCATTCCACATGCTCTGAACCTGAGCTGATGTTGAGACTTCTTGCTCTAGCTAATGCAGGTGAGACAGAGCTGAGACATGAGACAACCATCCTGATTACCTTTTCCTGCCTATGAGGAAAAATGCTGAAATATAAACAGTAGAGTAAGAATAGGAGGGACTCCATCTTAAGGCTAAGATTCCATTTTAAAAGCAGAGAGTTGAGAAGTTAGATTCCTAACATATTCTTTGGTAATCAGCCAACAACTTATCTTAAGGCAAGGCAAGCAGTCTTAACTGATATGTTCCCAGTGCTTAAGAGTAGCCACTATCTTGGAAAGGAACAAAAAGTTTATTCTACAGAATTACCTAGAGGACTAGCTATAGATAATGACATATTGTCTCTCACCAGAGATAGACATCATAAGACCACCTGACAAGCCTGTGCCCCCTGACCCTTTACCTTTATCCCATTCTTGAAAGCCTTAAAAGACAAGATCCTAAGCCCTTAAGTGCTCTTCCTCTCTGACATTGCCACACCTGCCTTTCTTCGAGAACATCACTCTCTCCTGCTCCAGATAAGTAGGGAGGGGCTACTGAGAGCTCTGATGTGGACTTGCAAGTTCCCTTCCACTAGGTGACCCAGAAGGAACTGCAGCTAGTCAATCAAGCTCCTTATAGCCTGCCTAAAAGTCTCTTTTGTTTGCCTTTAGGAAGTTCTCAGAACATAATCTCCCTCCCTCCAGTGCTCTGTGGCTCCCCCAACTCCTGGGATGGCAGGCGCTTTGTTCCCAAGCTGTGCAGATTCAAGCAGACCCTAAACTCTAGGTGACACTGGTTTTAAGAGTTAGTAAGATCTGATGCCCGATGCCGAGCAGCAGTTCAATGAGCTTCCCTTTCCTCCCTGTTGTTCCTTCCTCTCTGCTTTATTCAAGTAAACTTGCCTTTGCCTACCTTGACTCTAGCCTGCTCCTCACTTAGAGTATATTCAAATAAAACCTTAACTCTGCTTTGCTATTTTGTCTCTGCCGTTCAATTCTTTGTTGCAGTGGAGACAAGAACGGAAGAGAACAAATTCAACCCCCAACAGTTTCAAATAATGTAACAATAACTCCAGAACCTTTTCTTTTTAAAGATTTCTAGGAATAAAGACTCCTGGCCTTCCTAAGTAGCCTGCTCCAGTGTTTCACTGTAAGGCTGTAGGCAGCAATTAATTGCTTAGCCCACAAGCCCAGAGTAGAAGCCAGTGTGGCTTGCTCACTATGGGCATCTTAATAATAAAACCAGCACAAGAAGAAATAATAATGATAAGTCTTCTTAAAGACCAAATTCCATCTGCAGTGAAATCCAAGGAAACGGCCCCAATTCTTTCAGTACATTGACATCTCATACCAAATGGATGGCAAAAAGCAGGTTATCTGTTTTCATTAGAGATTTAGATTGTGATAGTGTTTGTTCAAAGATATGACCTATGAAAAGGTCTGAGAAGAAAAAAGACAGAAAGGAAATCAGAACGTGGCACACAACTTTCTGAAGGGTGTCAAGAGGCCTGATGGAGGCTGTGTGGGGGCTGCATCTCTCAGTGGTCCTACCACTAGAGAAAGCAGCCCAGGTGTGTCCTGGAGCACTCAAAGTAAGCCACCAAATGTCCAGGCAGCTCTCACAAGGGGGTGGAGTTTCAGTAGCTATTTAACTGATAAGAAGAGGATTTAGCCGGCTCAGGGGGAGACAATTATCAAGTACACAGCACAGTCTGAGAATAGGCAAAGAGGTGAGGAAGAGTAAAGGAGACTGAAGAGACTGTTCTTGGCTTAGAGCTGGGGCAGCGAAGCAGATGGAAGAGGAGATGATACCAGTGGAGGCACTGAATTGTCTGTGGAAGTGAGGGTATGAGTCTTGGATTCACAATGGACTCAACAATAAGTATCCAAGAGGGAAAAGCAGACATGGATCCTCTGTTGAAACCTCTTGAGTTACTTCAGGTCACAGAGCATGATGGGTTTTGGCCAAGGGGCATCCTGGTGGGGAGAAGGGGCGCAAGAAAGCTGGGAGCTTCCCAGGGTGGGGAGGCCAACCTGAAAGCAAGCCAGGTTCATTCATTCTTCCTGGCGGTGAATGGTGGCTAATGGCTTAACCCCTTCCTGTCCTCTACTGTCCCTGTTTTACTGCCTCAGGAGGCACTGATGGCACAAGACTGGAAGGGTCCTATATCTTCCTTACCTATGTCAACCTCATTCTCATTGTGTGTTACATAGGCCTCTCCCAAGAAGCACTCAGATGTCATTTGCCACAAACATACACATTTGTTCATATATGCCCAGAGGTACATAGATGTACATGAATACACAGACACTCTCTTAAATATACATACATAGAAATACAGTTGACTCTTTAACAACATGGGTTTGAACTCCGTGGGGCCACATGTGTGCGGATTTTTTTCAGTAAATATACTGGACAATTTGAAAAACATTTTCTTTTCTCTAGCTTACTTTATTGTAAGAATATAGTATATATAATACATATAACATACAAAATATGTGTTAACTGTTTATATTATCGGTAGGCTTCCAGTGAAGAGTAGGCTATTAGTAATTTTTGGGGGGAGTCAATTTACACGTGGATTTTTGACTGTGAGGGGGTGGGATGTATTTGGTGTCTCTAATCCCTACGTGTTCAAGAGCCAGCTGTACACAGGAAGGCATACATACACATTCCAAAAATTGGGACATACACTAATGTAATTAATGACATTATATTAAAATGATGCAGGCAATAAAAATGGTTTTTATAAAGAAATTAATGACAATGGGGAATACTTATGATAAAAGAGCAGCAAAAGTGTATATTTAATAACATCTAAAATTTTTATACACACACATGCTCACACACACACACACAGTGAGGCAGTCTGGGAGAAAATAAACCAAACTGGTTAACAGTGCTTATCTCTGGGTGTTGGGATTATATGCAATTTTTAAAAAGACTTTAAAACACAGGTGTGTGTATATATATATATACATACATATATGTATATATAATACACATAACAATCTATTATAGAAAAAACATAGGTGAACGTAAAGAAAAAATAAAATCCTCAGTTATGGATGAATTTTATTTTCTTCATTATGCGTTGTGGTATTTAAAATTCTTTTAGGATGAAAATGTTCTGTTATTAGACAATAAGCTTATTTTTAAAAAGGACACCTATTGGAAAGCATAATTCTATATATTTAGCAAACACATATAAATAGACTTATGTTGCAGGCACTAGTATAAGTGGTTTATAAGTATTAATTTGATTAATCTTCATAAAACTCCCCAGAGGAGTGAACTATTATCATTCCTATCTTATCAAGGGAAAAACTGAAGCAAATCACTTGCCCAGGGTCATGCAGTCAGCAGGAGGTCTAGGCAAGTTTTGAATGGAGGCAGTCAGGCTCTCGACCCTGCACACTTGACCGGATACTGCCTCTCCACAGCTATGGCCAAGTGATATAGGATTTGTGGTATATGTATAGGTGGGCAGGCTATTCAGGCAACCAGAGAATGCTAGTCAGTGATGGGTTTTTTTCCTTTATGTGTCAATACATAAAAAAGAGTATCTCATGTTAGCCTAGATTTCCTTTATTATAAAAATGAGCTCCTACTATATTCACTGTGCTGTTCTAGGTATGGGAATGGGGGGTACCACCCAGCAAGAAAATGGCGCCCTCTCAGGAGCTTGCATTGTGTTTGTAATCATTAGCATCTGCCCTGAGTTGCACACTGTCTGCTCCTTTCTAAGGAAAGTCTGTTCAACTGACCCTCACCTCTCTACCGGGAGCAGGCATGATCTGATTCAAGAAAAATCCTCTTAGGACCTTTCTGTGGCTGGTAGAGGGGTCGCCACAGTGGGACTGCTTCAGGAGGTTCTAAGGTCCCAGACACAGCCCAGATGTGGCAGATGCTCCATGAACACTTGATGAGCTAAATGGAGGAAGTGGAGAAATCTGCAGCTGTCCCCAAGAACGGGGATACAAAGCAGACACGCAGATGTGGGGAGCAGAGGAATGAGTGTGGACAGAGTCGTGCTGATGACCTGCAAAGGTCCAAAACAGCCCGCAAGGATCAGAGGCAATCAGCCATGTGCACTGGGCAACTGGATTACTTTCCTGCAGGGCAGTTGCACCTGGGCTTCAAGTGCATGATTACCTACTGTGTTTAGCTGCTTTGGTGACAAAGGCCCTCAAGTTTCTTTAGCCCAGCAGAAAGGGAAGAAAACGGCTATTAAGCCTTTATTTTCTGGTATTAGAGAGGAGCAACCAGCTCTGATAGCAGAGCTCTTTGGGTAGACATTTGTGCTCTGAAGAGGCAAGTCGGTCACTCCCTGCAGGAAGTGGAGAGCAGGGTAGAATGTAAAGGGGCAGACCGCATGTGACAACCCTTCTGCTAAGCCAGGCTCATCCACTCTGGGAAGTGAAGGATTTCCTGAACGTTGAAGACACCCATAGCCAATGAAAACACATTTCAAAGGCAAGTGGAAACTGCTGCTTTTTGGTTTTCCTGCCTATTCATGATGACATTCTTCTATAGGAGGAGAAAAACAGCAGTTAAGTGGCTTTGGCAAGAATTGTAGCAATTGATTTGGTTTGGTAAGACCCACCTTTCATGACAGGTTCTCCTTCTCTTCTGGAGGACTGGTGGCAGAAAGATTCCTTTTGGGACCATCGAGCACAAAAGGCATGCCTCCTGTGCAGACACTCCCACCCGCCAGCAAATAGTGGCCACGTGAATGGAGCCCAGAGAGGGCGACGGCTTCCTTTCTTAGGCTGGAAGCATTCTTTCAATGGGATTAAAACTGACACTTGCAGCCCGGATTTGGCCTTCCTTTACTCAATTTCTTCAATGTCTATAACTACTTACAGGAAACACAAAGAAACAGAATACATACTTTCTGACCTTGAGGAATTTACAGTCTAGTTGGAGAGATGTTTTTAAGAAACTTGACTTAAATTAGAATTCAAATCATCAAAGTAAGAGATGCCATAAAACAGTATATATAATTTGGTGTGAAGTGAATACTTTAGCCCACTGAGTATTATAGGTAAGCAGAGGGAAAGAAGTCCCAGGGGCTAGGATGGCCTGGAAGCTTCCTGAAGGAGGCATGATTAAGCTGAGACTTAAAGTATGGGGAGAGAAAGGTCCAGGCAAGAGCCGAGGGCAGAGGTATAAATGACCTAGCACAGGAGTGGACAAACCATGGCCTGTGGGCCACATCTGGCCCACCACCTGTCTTTATACAGGCCATGAGCTAAGAATAGCTTTTATATTTTTTAATGGCTGAAAAAAATAAGTATTTCATGACACATGAAAATAACATAAAATTCAAATTTCAGTGTCCATAAATGAAGTTTCATGGAAACACAGCCACAATCACTGATTTGCATATTGCCTATGGCCACTTTGCACTACGATGCCAGTACTGAATAATCACAACAGAGATTACGTATTTACTCTGGACCCCTTTAGAGAAAAAGCCTGTCCTGGGCCTATAATACCAGAGGGGCAGCTAGTGGGCTCTCACTGAGGGGAGCTTTTGTATGTAGGAAATTAGTAATAATAGTGCCCAGGGATCCATTATAAAGGACATTTAACACCGAGCTAAGGAATATGAGTTCAGTCCTACAGGCAATGGGTTGAAATTATCATGTATGTGAATATAGTTATAGTACCTATATGTACATATACAAAATTCCAAAAGAAAATTCTGTAAATAATATCAGTCTTCTACGTTGACCTCCAGGTACTCACACTCAGGCATCTCCACAGAGGTACCCACTTCCTCATTTCTTTACAGAGATATTCTTCCATTTGTACCAATATCTATGAGTTTATATATTCTTTCATTGAAAAACCCACAAATGATGGCATAATATAAAAACAGTGTTTTCTGCACTATGCCTTCCAGTCTAATATTTTGGAGGTTTTTTTTTTATATCAGGACATTCTTCTTTATGGTTGTATAATATGAATGTGCTATCTTATTTACCCAATTTGGGGAGACTCCTGACCCAGAAGCTAAAATGATATATTAGGAAGCTTTGTGGAACAGAGGGGTTCCAGGAGAACTAGAGGCAGGAAGAGCAGGCAGGCAGTGGATACAAATCCTGGAGGCTGGCAGTACGGATGGCCTGGCACTCCAGGGTCACCCAGAATGCCAGGTGGCTCAAGGCCGCAGTGCTGGGGACCCACCTCTCCCCACCAGTCCCCAGGGGCTCCTACCTTGGTGGGTGTGTCAGGGATGGAGGAGGGAGAGCCGGGGAAGCTCAAGACACACTTCTTCCCCAGGCAGCGACCGCGTGACTCAACGTCCTCATAAGGGTTTTCTTTCATTGGTGGGTCTGTGACCAAAGGCAACAGGTCAGGAACTGGGAACCCTGAGGAGGTTTTCCTTGCTGGCTCTCTGCCCCACGTCGGCCTCTCTGTGTGGGGATGTCTGACTCTTTGCTGTCCAGTCATCCCCTTCCTCTTGGTAACAGACCCTGATTTCTATGGGGGTAACGCCCCGTCTCCCCATTCTCAAAAGTGAGATTAACTCCACTCCCAGTTTCAGAGTTTAGCCAGTCTGTTAGTTCTGGGGAGCGTTCTTATCCCAAGCTTAAGCCGACCACTACATGCCATTCCTGGGCTCTGGAGGTTAACAAAGGACCTAAACCAGTCTCGTGAGAGTGAACCTCAGGATTTTGGCTGGGATTTGCAGGACACAGGCTTTCCTTCCCCCATGGAAGGTGTAGATTCCAGGGAGCTGATGGCAGCCATCATGGGGATCCTGGGAACCCTGCTGAGAATGGGCCTAATCTGAGAGCTAAGAAACATGGGAGAAAAAACCAGTTCTGATCACATGAGCAACAAACTCCCTTTGTTGTTTCAGCTGGGGTTTCTGTTCCTTGTGCCTGAAAGACACACAATGCTAAGAGAAGACCAGATCTCATTCCCACTTTGGATGTGGGAAGCCCCCTGCTTTGGCAGGAACCTCTCCAGCAGCTCAGACACTGTAATTCAAATAGTCTATGGTCAAGTCATAGCTCAGCTAAGTATATGGCCTTCCGCAAGTCTTGGGTTTCCTCCTAGCATGGAGTGTTTTCTGTACGGCTGATTACGTGAATGTGTATCTGCCCTATCTGCCCTTGCATGTGGTCACATGTGGATTTCTCCCCTCACTGCAACTCCCAGCCCCACCAAACAGCTGCAGGTCTGAGCTCACACCTCACTGAAACTGGGATATTCCCGGAAGATGATTTAACTCACAGGGTTTGAATGCAAACTCTGAATCTGAGCCTTCCTTGGGAATCCGAACACATTCTTTTGAGCTAGGTCAGAGTTACTTTTTGAACAGCAGACATCCACTTTGGTGGGAGTTTGGATGCCCTGTTACCACCACACTCCTACAGTTTCAGAAAGAGGATGGTGGTCTTCAGTTCTTTATCTAGTAAGCCCTACAATTTACTGAGCACCTGTTATAAGCCAGGCGCTTTACATACTATTTTCTCCAGTCCCCAAACAATCCTGCAAGGTAGCTACAGTCATCCTCATACAGATAAGAGGATGTGAGTTCTGAGAAGGTAAGTCAGCAGCTCAGTGTATTACGGCTAATCAGCAGCAGGGCCAAGCTTCTGTCGTGGATATTGAGCCTCCAGGTCTCAAGTGTTTCCGGTTCCATCCTGCAGCTCTGGGCCCTCATCGCCAGGCTTTGTTCTCCCCTCCAGCCCAATTTTCTCTTCGGGATCCCTCTGCCACCTGCTCTTCTCTTCACTGGAGGACATGGATGTCTTCGAGTGAGTGAGTGAGTGAGTGAGTGAGTGAGTGAGTGAGTGTGCGTGCGTGCGTGCGTGCGTGCGTGTGTGTGTGTGTGTGTGTGTGTGAGGCAGCCAGCCCCACATCCTCTCTCCCCTTTCTCCCAGACAGTCTCATACTCACACACTTTGGCCTCTTACCTAGAATGTCTTCATAGACGTTTTCCTCCGATAAAGTGCGTGTGAGCCCCAACTTCGTCTGCGCGTACCAGTCCACCCTGCTGTTCTCAGAGGAAGACGGCAGTAGGTCTTCAAACTCATACGACTTTCTGGTTTGTACAAGATGGAAGGAAAAAAAACAAGAATTGAATCAAATTAGGCTGGTTCCAAGAATATATACCCCCAATTTTTTTCCTTGCAAAAATTTCTCTTACTGAAATCAACTCCTTTTTTGTAATAGGTGTGATGATCCTCACATAAGAGACACAGCTTTTACTTGAAAGAATGTTTATGCTATCAGGCCAAGTAGAGATAGTAAAGAATATATATCAAATTCCATCCCACCTTTGTAAGCAAGCATATATATAGAAAATAAAAAGGGAAGGCAGTGAAACATATAGCTGCTTTCTCAGGACTGAGGAATGGCTCATGGCTTCTCTTCACTTTTACTTTGCTAGACTTTTCAAATGTTTTATAATGTGTATAGCCCACACATTAATAATCCAAAAAGAACATTAAGGGATTGGCCAGTTCCATGGGGACCGGAAGCCTGGGCACCCCTCCATTCCTCTCAGCCAGGTGGTTACCATCAGAGCGAAGCTGGAGGCCAGCTGAGGCACCCAGACCACCCCTCAGGATCTGTGCCATGGGGCTCGGCTCTGTCTGCTGCCTGGCTCACTCCATGGCTTTCTGTCACCCTCACCCTACCCTACCTCCACCAGCCCCGTTCTGCTGGTGTTGATCCCAATGCAAAATGCAGGCCCGTCTCCAACTGTCACACACACACAGCTGCTCACCTTGAATTCTGTGAGTTTGGTAAGTTTACTGGACTTCTGGGAGGTCATGAGGTAGGTCATACTGTGCAACACACAGGACATCAGCCCCTTCACAATAAACCCACCCCCTTTGTTTCTCTGTCCCTGTCTTTTCCCAAAGGGGCCACAACTCCCACAGCAGGAGCAGAGCAGCCCTGCACCCTCAGGCTCTGGGGGCGCACCCTCCAACCTGGCAGATTTGTCAGGAATTCCTGCCGAACACACTTGAGGCTTCTGTGAGTGGAATTTAGGTGAGCGTGCGTCCACCCACACTAAACAGGGCACACCTGCGGCCTTGGTCACGCCCCTTCACGCCTCCTCATGCAGGATGGTCCCAAACCCTGTGGCTCAGGAAGCCGCAATCCTCACCCACACTTCCCCTCCTCTCCCTCTGGCCCCCAGGATTAAGGATTAAACAGGCCACTGTAGGATTCACCAAAACTCAGGACAGACCCCGGCTCCTTCACTCACAAGCCTTTCAACCTTAGATGAACCACTTAACTGGGCTCAAACTCATTGTGCTGTTTTGTAAAATAGTGATTACCTCAGACTGTCTAAAGAATGGAAAAGATAATGTTTGTACAGTCCTTAGTACCTAACAAGCAGTCAACAAATGTTAGCCATTACTATTACTGCTGCTGTGCTATTATTTATGCAGCAAATGTTTTATGTTGAACCATTACTAAGGGGAGGCACTGTGCTCAGTTCAGTAAATAAGGGGTAACTCAACCAGTCATGGTGCCCACCTCAAAGAACTCATACTCTAGGGTGGGGGAAAGATGTTCAGCCAGGGCATGCACAGATAAATGCAATTATAACTGTGTTGCACTGGAGAATATCAAGGAGGACTCAGTTTAGTTTGGGGGATAAGCCAGAGAAGGCCTCACCAAGAAAGTCACCCATTAAAGCTGAGACCTGACATTTCATCCTGAGACCAGGATAAAAATACCTGAGTGCAGGGAAAAGCATTCCAAGGCAGAGGGCGTGTGAAGGACCTGCAGCTATAGAGAACTCGGTGCATCTGTGGAACGGACACACAGACATTCAGCAAGGCTGGACTGCAGAGAACAAGGGTGGTGAGTGCCATGCAAGGCGGTGGTGGAACCAGGCAGAGGACACATTCGTCTGCTCTCCAAGCTTTGGGAATTTCTTGCTTTTAAATCTTTCTCTGTGCACCAGCCCCTTTCCCTCTTTCTTTAATCAAGCACAGGCTTCCTCTATTTTGAAAACCTTTCATTTGAAGCAACAACCCTTGTGGTTCTGTTATTTATCTTCCTTGCCAACATTTTAAAACTGGGGGGCAGGGTAGAGCAGAGACTATTCTGACGGTCCATTAATCTACCTGAATTCTCCAGGTTTTCTTTCCTTTATCTACCTGTCGGTATGCATCTCTTTTCTGAAACTGCCCCTTGAAGGCTACTAGTGAGTTTCTGATAAAACCTACCCACTTTTTTGGTCCTTTCTTTACACACCACCACGTGGTTTCTATGGTGTAAGGCAACAATGCTCCCAGTGCAATTGGTGGGCCAGGGCTGGCGTGCCGATAAGGCCAGTGCAGAAATGGAGAGCAGGCTTTTACAGACAGTTAAAGCAAGGGGACAGAATAAATTTAAAAAGAAACAAACTGAGGCTTGTATATTGCCTTTTCTCATTTCATTTCTCTGCTAATTCCTCTTCCTATATTTTACAAAAGTATTGTTTTGCAAGAGATTGGGAACACCTGCACACAGGCCCTCCTGGTGGCGTGAGAAGCCTGGTGCCAGGTGGCCCAACTTGACTTGCTTCAGACAGTCCCTCCTGTGCCTTTGCTGGCAGCTCCCTTCCCTTTCGATTCCTTTTTCTGGGCTATGGGCTTTTCCCAAGCCCAGAAGTTTTCCCAAAGCATATGGACTCTAAACTTTAATATGTCCACAACTGAGTTCAACACCCCTTATCTCCACCCCACCCTCGCAGCTTTATGAATTTGAACTTGGCACTCTGGGCAGGAGCACAAAGGGCCAAGCCAACAGCTTCCAGGCTGGGTCTCTATGGCCTTAAGTCAGGCTACGAGGCTGAAACTCAATCACGACCCCAGGTGCGTGGCTTACTGACAGAAGCTCCTGCCTAAGAAGGGTCTCCCGATCCACGAGCCCTCTCCTCCTCCCCTTGAGGTGTCTGCCCAGGAGAGGAGGGACTGAGCTTCGGAGCCTGCAGGAGATGGATTCTGGGGGGTGGGAAGCGGGTCTGAGCTGCTTTCTCCAGATGGAAATGGCTGTGCTGTGAGCCCACCCCGGGCATGTCCTAGTCCGGGTTGCCATTAGCCGGGCAGCTGCTTGGGGACTGAGGTGTGGTGGTCTGTGGCCCAGAGCAGAGTGAAGTTACTGGCCTGGAGTGGGCCACAACTCCTTGTGTCCCCTGGCAAGCTAGCCAGATCCCATTGGCTAGAGTCCTCAGCACGCACACCACCTAGATTTCATAGGGAGGATGCAAACTGTCCAAAGAGACCACTGAATCCTCCATTCAGCATTCACTGAGTACTGACTAAATGCTTGTGAGACAGGGCAGGGATGTCGGACAAGCATCATGATTGACTTCTCCTGCCTAGGATGAAAAATGCCAAGATATAAACAGTATAGTAAGAACAGGAGGGACTCCATGTTAAGGCTAAGATTCCATCTTAAAAACCAGGGAGTTAGGGGTAAGATTCCTAACATATTCTTTGGTAACACACCAACTGACTCTACGTTAGGGCAGGGCAAGCGATCCTAACTGATATGTTCCCAGGGCTTGAGGGTAACCACCATCTTGGAGAAGAACAGGATCAATAAATTCCTCATGTTAAGTTTGTCTTACAGAGTATCTAGAGGACTGACTGTGATGGTGACATAATGTCTCTCACTGGAGAGAGACATCATGAGACCACATGTCAAGCTTATGCTCCCCCTCTCCGCCCTTTGCCCCATTTTTGAAAGCCTTAAAAGACAGAATCCTAAGCCTTTGAGTACACCTCCTCTCTGAGGTGGGCAGCACTCCTGTGTCTTTGAGTACTTTTTGCCTTAAATAAATATTTCTTACTGTTCAACTTACTGTGTTTTGTCTCTGCGCTCTTCCAGTGGTAAGCGTCTTTGTTACTTTGCTATTTAATTCTATTTTCTAGTCTTAAGCACCAGTCCTCACTCTGTCTGTTCTACTTCAGACAAGTAGGGAAGGGCTACTAAGATCTCTGATTTGGGCTTGCAAGTTCCCATCCCCTGGGTGGCCAGGACAGGACTGCAGCCGTGAGATCATGCTCTTTAGCAGCCTGCCCCAAAATCTCCTTTCTTTGCTTTGGGAGGTTCTCAGAACATAATCTCACTCCCTCCAGTGTTCTGTGGCTCCCCCAAATCCTGGGATGGTTGGGGCTTAGTCCCCACACCATGCAGATCCAAGTGGACACCAGATGCCAGGTGACCCTGGCTTTAGGAGCTGGCGAGGATTTGCCCAATGCTGAGCAGGAGTTCAAAGGGCTTCCCTTCCTCCTTGTCTTCTTCCTTGCTCTCTGCTGCCTGCATGCCTGCTGACATTCACTTCTACTCTTGCTTTCATGAATTCCTTCCTTACCTACACTCGTCCGACCTGTTCGAGAATTCTTTCTCGTTCAGAGTCAAGAACCCTCCCTGGTCCAGGCTGAGGTTTCACCTAGTGCGCAGGGAGAGACCTCCCCAGACACAGTTGTCCGACAACACTCAGATTAGCAACAACTTTGTGAAGAATTACTACTATACACATTTTATATGTGAGAAAACAAGAGTCATAGAGAAGATAGATAAACTGCTTGGCCACATTGGGAGAAAGTGGTGGAGCCAGGGTCAGAGCTGGAAAGCCCGTCTGGAGAATACTACCTAGGCATTAAGCAGAGCCAGCAAGCGAGGCAGTATAGGAAGAAAGCTACAGTCACAGTCCCCAAAGTAAAACAGGCTGCATTTCCAGGGACTTGAACTCATTTTCCACACCAAACCATACCACACATTACTGTGCATGACCCAGGTAAGCCCTCTACTGTCCTCATAATGTAACTAAATGATGCGACAGGTGGGGGTTGCTGCACTGGGAGCTGAGTAGTTTCTCCCCAATGTCAAGAAGCCCCACTCCTGGCAGAACGGTGGCTGCCATTTACAGGCCAAGCCTCAACTACCTGGGACTCAAGCATGACCCTGGCTAAGCTTGGCCTTTTTCTTTGATTTAAGAAAAGGGCTACAACTGTGCAGTGCTTTGCCCTGGAGAGAGCTCTATAATTGTTTTTATTTTTAAAAGCCTCATTGAGGTACCTGTGAAGTAGTATTTGTATACGTCAGATTCTATCTAGAAAATAATATCTGAAGAGTTAAAATATTTTAAGATTAAATGCCCTAACAATAAAGATGTTTTATGTTAAAGACTCTCCAAGCCAGCGGATGGCTCATTCATTTACAACATATGTAACACCATCAACAATCTGGATCATCAGCTGAGGATTGTTGTGATGGGATTAGCTGTCTCCATATGCTGTCAGACACCCTGGGATTTCAAGCCATAGTTTGAATGTTTCTTGTAATCCTTCCAAATTTCCAAGAAGAAGATGCTAATGCAAGAGTTCAGCTATATTTTTCATTTGATTCCCAATACATAAAAGGTAACTCCAGTTTAAACAGCATTAGATAAGGCCAATTTAAAAATACTACAAACTTCATTAAAAAAAACTGATTAGAGGATGGTTATTTACATTGTAAGACTCACTGAATTTGAAAAAGAATTCATCACAAAATTTGTTAAATAGCAGCTCCATTGCTGTATTAAAATGTTGGTTTTCAGATGAACAATTCCTATGCAGGAAGCCTGAAAGACAAACTTTTAAATCAACATGAAGCCACTGTTCATTCAAGATCAAGGAGAAACTGAATCTTTACAGGCCAAATTTCTGGAGCCAGTGGGAAAATAGAATTTCAAATACAAAGTTTGATATATCATCATCATGTGTTGGTAACGTATTTGCAGGCAATGATTTTAACCACTATTTCTATAATCTGCATAAATGCCTCCAGGGACTGCAGTTCTCCCATTCTGAGGCTCACGTAGTTGATTACGCTTCTGGAAGAAGAGACATATGATTAAACTAATCATCCAGTCATGCAGTTCTAAGTCTTTTCTATAAATTTTTTTTTAAGTTGAAAAATGGTTTTAATACCTTTATTTATATATTAACATTGACAGAAAGGAAATTTCAAAAGGATCACAACAACCACATCCAAATTGGCTTCTCTCTCATTTAAACACTTCCACATTGGTCCGGCACCCAGCCTGCCTGTTTAGTAAGCACCTCCCGAGTCAGCTCCCAGCTGGTGATGCCCAATGCTCCTGCTGGGGGAGGGGCGCAGCCTGGTGAAGGGCTGTCACCTCTGTCTGGGTTTGCTTCCTGGGACCTCAGATCATGTGATTTTGATATTGCTTCATTCTCCAGAGATGCCTGAATGATCTGACTGGCCCACTGACATCAGCCTATGGGTGGGTCAGAACCTACACCTAAGGCCAAATACTGTGAACTCCAAATAATATTTTGAATGTTATTTGTAACTTTTCCATATTTTTGTAAATGGAATACTACTTAAGACCTCATCCCACATCTCCATTCAGAATCTCAAATCTAACAATCCCCAAACTGAACTCCTACTCCTCACTCCCCAAGGAGGACCAGCTCCTCCGCCAGGGCTGCCACTTCAGCCAAGGCCATCACGATCCACCCAAATGTTTACGCCTTCAACTGAAAGTCCTGTCTGAGTGTCCCTCTCCATTCACATTAGCCCACGTCTAAACATTCACAGTTCTACCTGTGAGGTACTCCTCGCAGCCCACCTCTTTCCTCAATCCCCGTTGCAGTTACCCCACAGGGGAACCCCCAGACCTCTCCCTCACTCTTCTCCCACCCCCATAACCACCCTTCTGTCCACTGGTGCCTCTTCCGATCTCCATGCTGCTTGCTGCAAGGTGAACTTTTAAAAGTGCAAATCGGATGGTGTCTCTCCTCTTCTTAAAAACTTTAAAATGCTTCGCCTCCTCTTAGGTGATAGGCCCAAATCCTTACTTGGTCTATGGGACTCTTCCAAAGCTGGCTCCAGAAGACCTCTGGGACTCAGCTCACACCCTGCTGACCCCCCTGGACACACGCCTCCCTTTCAGACTCCAGCACACCAACGTCTCTCTTGCCCCAGGGCCTCCACGTGTTTGTTCGCTCAAACTGAATACCTATCACCCACTCTTCCCCTTGCCTGGGGGTCTCAGACCTCAGCCTGAGCATTACTTCCTCTTGCTGCTGGCCCTACTTCCGTGACAGGCTAGATACTCCTGCTGCACATTCCATAGCACCACGGCCTAAGTGCAGTTATAGCCACATAACTATGGCATGCCTCTAACTCTTTCTAGTCTGGGAGTTCCATGAGTGCAGGGTGTCAGTCCATCTTGTTCACTGCCATATTTGAACAGTACACAGATGCCCGGTAAATATTTGCTGGTTGAATTAATTAAGTGAAGGAATATTTTAAAAGCTGGTTTTAATGGCCACATTTACTGCTTATAAGTTATCCCTACTTTAGAGTAAAAAAAATAAAGCAGCTATATCCATAGAGTTAATTTTTAGTCAATTATTTTGAGTTTATTTCACCTGGAATTATTTTCAGCGATAAGCTAAATTAGCTCGGATAGCGAGGACCTAGCTTCCGCTTACACCATTCAGCTGGGCTAGAAGCCAGGGACGCCATGTTCTGATTCTCTTATGCATCTCCAGCTGCCACAGATTCTCTTCCTGCCTCCATCCCAGTGACCATGGGCAGCTCTTTCCCATGGCCACCACACCCTCAGAAGGACACTCATCCCACAGGGTGATCAGATGAGGGGGCTAAGCGGGAGAATGCTTCTGTCAGCTCTTAGCTTGCACTCTTATTATCATGTATCTCCTCCATCGAGTACTATGACCATACACACTGGGTTTCTGCTTATCCCTATCCTGGATCCAAAATAGAAACCTCAGAAGAAAAACCCTCTCTATCCACCATTGAGTCTAAAATCCAACCATTTCCACATTCCAATGAGAAATAAAACACAACAATCACTGCCCAAATGTGGAGTAACAACCTCCCTCTCTACTGTGTTTTCCAATGCAGCTACTATTGAAATAAATGAATTTATAAAATCAAGCTTCTCAGATGCTTTCAAAGTAAATTTTGCTCTAAACCTCAAATTAATCAAACATTTTGCCCCTTTGAAGATTTAAACATTCAGTTTTTAGACATGATAGTTAGAAGTTGCCTCACACATGTCATGTTGATGGAGTACACTCATAATGACAGGGACAGACCACACGGCTGGTAAGTTAACTCTAACCATTAACCTGATGACAGTTGAGGGTTGATGCCGAGCCAGAGTGCTGTAGGATCCATATCAGCCCAAGAGAAGATGGAAATTATGGAACCAATAACAGCACAGCACAATTTGGCAGCCATACAATGATGGAGGTCTTATGTCCTCACAAAGTTCTGAAAGTCTTACACTAATGTCCTAAAGGCTGAATCTATAAAATGCCAAAATAATCAGTTGAAAAGCTGAAATTTTGGTCAATGTAGTTATTTGGTTTCATAAAGATCTAAAAACTCTTGTCACATGATCAAATTAAATTAAAATAAAAAAAACCTGAATTCGAGTTAAAATATTCTGGGCATACAGATAAATGTGAATTCAGGATGTTGCTTATACTTAAAAAAAATTTTTTTTCTTATTAAATGTTGGCCTTAAGGCATTCCTGCCAAAGTTATTAAATGTATGCCATAAAACATACATAACCAAGGTAATGCTGCTGTAGAACCTTATCTTTGGAATTTCCTGACATTTGAGGGTTTCTCATTTTCTATTATAGGATTGAACTTTAATTTCCTGGGGCTTTAGAGAAATGAAGAAAGAAGAGAGAAGAAAGAGAGAGAAAAGAGGAAAGAGAAAAAGAAAAGGGAAAAATAGGAGGAGAGGAAGAAAAGAAAAGAAGAGATAACACATTTTCTCAAACTGACGATCTGAATCCACTGGTTCGGCTCCTGTCAAGGTGGCCTCGTGGGCCTGTGAAAATAAGCTCTGAATACGCTCTCTAAAGCACACAGGCCAGCACTGTAATCCTAAACCCTCGTAACCTTAAAATCCTTAATCATTTCTTTCTTCAACCTTGGCTTGGCTTTCCTGCCTCAGAGAGGGCAGTGAGTCTGCCAAATTCAGAGCTGAGCCTTTTTTTAAAGAGATCGGACCACAATAAGAGCACATTATTTTTTAAGAGTAGAAAGTGAACATCTTACCCTAATCACCCCATTGTACTATTTTAAACAAAATGAAAAATCCAAAGCCAAAATCCTTAAAATACAATTTATGCAACCGTATTCAATTTGGCCAAGAAAAATTTCATCTTTGGACAGAAACTAAGTAACTTTAGCTGGTTTTACAGAAACTGCTGGAAGACTGAAAAGAGCAGAGGGTAGCTGAGCAAGAAAAGATAATGGGAATAATTGTTCATCAGGCTGCTCTGTCTGCCCAGTGATGACACAGATGAAGGAACCCATTTCCTGGAACCAACCTGCCCCCGGGAGAGCTGGGCTTCTCTGTAGGAAGAGCCCAGAAGGGTACGGAAGAGCTGCTGTTAGGAAGCACTGGGGATACAGCGACAGAAAATTCCCCAGAGCACCTGGGCTTTGGCACTGGTCTGGGAAGGGATTTAGAATTGGAGATGATACAAACCTTCTCAGAACATAAAGAAGAAAGCCTCTCAATTCTCCTATAGCCTTCACGTAACTCTGATACCAAAGCCTGGCCAAGTGTAGCCCAGTTCCATTAATGGGACACTGATACGAAAATCTTAAACAAAATAATAGCAAATGCAATTCAGCAGTATATTAAAAGAATAATCATCCAAATGGAAACTCATCCCCCAAATGTAAGGATAGGTTAATGTAGGATATAAATTCACTATTAATAGGTCAAAGGAGAGGAGCCATATATATGCTCATATAAGTCTACTGAAAAGTAACTTGACAAAATCTAACATCCAACTCTAATTTTTAAAACTCTTAATGGAAAAAGAAATATAAATGAACACTGTCTTGATAACATAAAAACACATCTCAAACATGAGTGTTTGAGAGAGCCCCAGAAGCACTACCATTAAAGTTAGGAATGACAGACTGCCCGCTGCCATCAGCACTGTTATTAAACACTGCTCTGAAAGTATTAGCCAGTGCAATTGGGTAAGAAAAAGAATTCAGAGGTATAAATTAAAAGGAAAGAGGTTAAATAATTCTTTGAAGACAATATGATTATATACATAGAAAGTCCAATAAAATTAACTGACAAACTATTAGCAAAAATAAGAAATTTATGTAAGCTATACTAAATATGAGAACATATTATAAGGTTAAGTTAATTAAAAGTTTTGTACTGGAAAAAAAAATACCCTAATAAGTAAAATAAGTCAAATAAGGCCAAGACAAATTCAGTAGCTTGTCCAATGTCAATATAGCTAGTAAGTAGCAGAGCTAGTAAGTACTCTGGCTGTCAGTCTTCTCTAATATCTATTGCTCATCACAGCATTATTTGTAAACTAGAAACAACCTAAGTGTCCATCAATAGGGGAATGGCTAAATAAAACATGGTTTTTATCTGCATAATGTAAAGAATGTGGCAGTTCACGGGGCAGGCAGTATAGCACAGAGAAGACAAGTAGTGACTCTATAGCATCTTACTACACTGATGGACAGTGACTGTAATGGGGTGTGTGTGGGCAACTTGATAATATGGGTGAATGTAGTAACCACAATGTTCCTCATGTGAAACCTTCATAAGATTGTATTGGGTGAATGTAGTAACCACAATGTTGCTCATGTGAAACCTTCATAAGATTGTATATCAATGATACCTTAATAAAAAAAAGTGAAATGCAAAAAAAAAAAGAATGTGGCAGTTAAAAAAGGTAGAAAAAAAAGGAAGGTGGTAATATTGAAAGACCGCAGTGATACCTAAAGTAAAAAACAGTACATATAGTATGATTTCATTCTTAAACGATATGATTTTTATATATAAAACTCAAGAAACATGCAAACTTTTTCCCTGGAAAAGAATATAGGAAACTATGTTTTTTGCAGCCCAAAGAATCCTACCTCACAGACCATGTTGAGTAGGGGAACAACATGATGGAATCTCCATTTCTAGAAGACCCCTCTGGCTGTTGAGGAGGAATATATACTGGGGGTGAGGGGCAGATACAAGATGACTAAGTAGCAGTGGAGGAGATGTCAGATTTGAGATCATTAGAACACAAAGATATGCTGATGAATTAGACTGGGGATATGTGAAAAGGGAGGAACCAAAGATGACTCCTAGGTTTTGGGCCTAAGCAAATGGAAAGTGATGCCATTTAATAAGATGACAATTATTTGGGGAGGAGACAGCTGGTGGTGACTTGGATTGAGAATTTAGTTTTGGAAATGTTAAGTCCAAACTATTATGTAACCAAATGGAGACCCAAACAGAGATGACTATACACACTACCAGAAGCTGGGAGAGGGAGTCATGGCTGGAGAACACATTTGGAAATCATAAGCATGTAATTGACATTGAAGGTCCCTGGGATTGGATGTGCTCATTTAGGGGATGAATGTAGACGAGGAGAAAAGTTCCTGCTCTGGTCCCACGTTGGGGGGTGGATGGTTTAGGCAGAGGTGCAGAGGGAGAGGAGAATCGAGCTGAGAAGCAGCAGCCAGTGAAGCCGGACTACCAGGGAAGTAGGTGACCTTGAAGCCAAGTAAACACAGTGTTTCAAGGTGGAGCAAGTCAAGTCGTTCCCCAAATGCCAAGAGAGGTCAAATGAGGAAAGAACAAATAACTAGCAATTGGATTTGACAAGATGGAGGTCCCAGGTCACTATGGTCAACAGCAGTTTCAGGATAAGTGGCAAAAGCCCAACTACAGTTGGTCAAGGAAACACAGAAAGTGAAGAAGTGATGACAATATGCATAGACAATGGTCTTCAGGAGTGTTGCTCTACAGCTGGATTCACATTAGGAGGTATCAAACCAATTAGGACATTACAGAAATGGACTAGACATTAGGTTTCAAAGCAGAAAAGAAATTGTTTCCAAAGCACAGATTTTATCTCCAAGCATTCACATGCTTTATTACCTAATGTATTACTTTAATATTATAAAATGTACAGTATGTGCATCTGTATGTATAAATGAGGAAGCTGTGGCTTCAAGAAGTTGAGTAACTTGTTCAAGGTCATGTAGATAGTGATAGGGCCAGAGCAGACCCAGGCACTGTGTTTCCAGAGCCCATATTCAGAAAAAACATGAGGCAAGAGCCAGGAAAGATTCAAAGCCCCCTGCCCTAGCTGGGGATGGTAGCGGCAGAAGGAGCAGCAGCTGGCACCAGTTAGGAGAGTGCCCGTGTTAACACAAGCTTTCCTTTAACTCTCGGTAACTGTCTGAATTACAAGGACTTACCATATCCAAAGGGTAACTTTTCAAAGCAAATATTCTTTTTTTAGGACAGTGAACACAAACAAACTACAAGCATCTTTTAAGCAATAATCTATCTTAAGCTATGAATAGTCTTGACTTGTAGTTACAACACCCGTCAGTTTAATAAAAAATCATCAGCCAAGAATAGGCAGTTGCGATACAGCATAAACTACCTAAGCAGTCGTGTCACCTACCTGTGGTCAGCGCTGGGTTTTGGTCGCCCATTCCACAGTCTTCTGTTCACTGAGGAAGGCGGTGGGGAGGAGGGCAGGGGCGGGGGAGGTAGAGAGGGCAGAGGAGGTAGGTCCCTTTTATCCTTCCTGAAGCTGACGCCTGGGTTCCCGTCCTTGTCCCCTTCTCCATCATGTTTGAACGTTCTCCGGGGCTTGGGCAGGGGGTTGATGAAGGGTTTTGGAGGGCAGCCCTCCCAGCCCTGGTACACACTCTCCAGGCTCTGGTCCCCGGGCCCCCCGCATAAGCCTTTCCCTCCCTCTGCAGTCTCAGCGGCCGGCGCCCGCGCTTCCAGCTCCACGTGGTGGGATCTGAATTCGGAGCCACTTCCGCCCCCATGGTTCTCAGAAAGGGTGGGCCGCTCCTCAGCCTTGTCCGGCAGGCAATGTGGGGAATAACAAGTCCCTGGTAACTGGGGATTCAACCCTGCTGACCCGTCCCGCAGCGCCTGCTCAAGCTTCTTGACCTGCTTCAGCACCGAGAGGCTGTCATTCTGGAAGCGCTGTTTGCCAAGCCTGGGCTCTCGGCCTCTGCCCAAGCTCGGCGCCAGCCCCCTGTCTGGTGGGCTGAGGTCGGGCCTCCGCTCTGCATCCTGTCCGCCACCTGCCACTACTCCTCTGTTCCTCTCATTCTCCTGGCTCTCTGCTTCTGGCCTGCCTCCATTCTGAGCCTCCGAGGCCTGAGCTCTCACACCATCACTGCCTCTGCTCTCCACCGCACAGGACGTCAGGTAATCCGCCCGTCCATCTGCTTTCCTTCCAGGTGTGGGAGGGGGCACCTCCCTTTTCCCTTCCCATTCTGATATCTTGTCCTTTATGCTGAGGGGCTTGTGCCGGGCCCCACCTCGAGCAGGAGGGCAGGGGTTCTGGACACCGCTAAGCTGCCTCTTGCCGGCCCTGCTGGCTTCTTTAGCACCAAGGTCTGAAGCTGGGTCACTGATGATCATTTTTGGGTTGAACATGTTCTGCTGGAAACAGTCCACTCTTGCCTCAAGCTTCAGGTTATTGAGGCTCGCCAGTGGGCTTCCTCTGCAGGGTGAGTCCCGATCAGTCTCTAGGAAAGGAAAGGAGGACCTAAATGGCTTCCTTCCAGGGTCTTCCCCAGCCTTTGGACCTTCCACCTTGACCCTGAACAAGAGACAAACACTGGGTGAGGATTCTTAGTTATTGTTCTTGGCTGGTCATACAGATTTGCTGGAACTTAGATACAAATGTTACATGCTAGTCGCAAATCACAAACAGTGAAACACCATTTAAGAAAATCACTTTATGCTTTTCTTGGGAAGACAGCATGGTGGAATGAAAGGAACTATTGGACTCTGGAGTCCAATAGACTTGGGTTTAAATCCTAATAGCCACCGACCAGCTGTGTGACCACTGGCATGTTGCTTAACTTCTCTAAATCTCAGTTTCCTCATCTGTGAAGTGGGAATAGTAGTAAAGGTACCAAACAAGACGCCTGCAGGCACTGGATGAACCAGCCCACATACAGCATCGAGCCTGTCATGAGTGTACAATAAATGGTGCTTATTATTAGCTTTTTACTCCAATAAAAAGAGGAGAAATTTTATGAGATATAAGATTAGATACCATAAATTTCCTCTATTTCTGTAAATGACAGATGAGCTTGTAATGGCTATTTAAAAATTAAAACAACAGCATAAGTCATGAAGTTTTTGTTAATTCTGGGCTTGATACCTGTCCTGATTTGAGTGGATAAAGCCACAATTATTGGCTGCATTTGAACTGAACCTCCTCTAGAATGTAAAGTCCCATTAGACTGATCTATCTGCGAGGACAAGGATTGTTTTGAATTTTGCCCTGATCTGGCTACTGTTGCATCCCTAGCACCTAGAACAATGCCTGGCAGAGTAGGTGGTCAATAAAAATTGATTGCATGAATGAATGAGCAGATTCAGATTTCACCCACTGTCAAATACAGTGGTCACTAGCCACATGGAGCTATATTAACTTAAATCAAATCAAACTTTAGTTCTTTACTTGCACCAGCCATGATGGCTACTGTACTGGACAGAGCAAAAGAATATTTCCATCATCACAGAACGTTCTGGCCTAGAACAGACCTGTGGCTCCAAATGAGATTTTTAGATTAGTTAGTACCATGAAGACGTTATTTTGAAAGAAAAACAAGAAATATTTGAAAGCTAGTCTAATGAGAACGGGAGTATCTGTGTTTTCAAATGCAAAGCACTGCTCCACTAGCTAAGGTCATGACTGAGCTCAGCGATCTCAGATATGCCAAGATTAGCGAACACACAGAGACCAACTTCATGGGGCATGTTTTTGAATATATAGATCTGACTATATAGGAATTCTGAAATTCCAGTGAAGGTTCACAGTGAGGGGTGAATTAATAAGCAATTTCATGCATCCTGTTACCACTCAGCTTTCTGTTCCAAAGACTAACAGGTGTTTATACAGACATCTCCCTAGACTGGGGCATTAGCACTTAAACTGTGGCTCTTAGTTGTACAGCATAAATTAGAAACTTATGAAAATGCAAACACATTTTCATGTGTTAAGTGTGGCTAGCAAAGCAGAATTCCTTATTTAAATACACAATTAGCATTCATACCAGAGTGCTTACAAAAGAGAAACACAATTTTTTAGCTGTCCTGTCACTACTAAGGACATTAGCATGCATTCAGATTTTAGTCAGAATCAAAACCAGAATCAGTTTCTTGATATTTTATTGAGAGTTCAAAAGGCAGAAATTAAAGTCCTTGTTCTCATTGGGCTAGAGGCAAGATGAAGAGACAGGCAGGACAGACACATAAACACAATTCAGGTTCATTCATGCTTTTGTGACAACTGATTAATATCATATGTACTGTTACACATATCTTTGACAGTAGATAAATACATGGCTTTAGTCAGAGGTACCTGGGTTTGAATCTTGACTCCACTTTTTCTCATCTTAAAATCAGAACCCTATCTCCAGTCTGTAGACTGGAACTTTATTTGTACACAGGCCAAACTGATCTAGTTTGCTGAGCCCAGCACATAGTAGGCAGTCAATAAATATTTATTAGATGAATAAGCAGATGAGTTATATGTAATATGCCCAGAGTACAGCACACACTATAACACGTTATTAATCAATGGCAACTAGTGTTATTGTAATGATTATAGTTACTGTCTATGATCCAAAACATCTGGAATGACTTCATAATCACTGTCTTAGCCATCTAAAACCTGAAAAGGAAGAAAGGATGGCTTTCTGGAAGGCCACACTGGATTTACAGAGCTCAGGCAAGAGAGGCAAGGATGATGAAAACCGGGGGCCAGAGTGCCTTCTCCACACGGCTGCTGCACCCAAGAGTTTCTTGAGTACCTGTTTCCAGGATTTTACTGCCCCAAGAGGGGCTCTGGTCCAGGATGCCCAGCAGTGAACAGCTGAGCGAGCCCCACCTCTGTTGCAGGATGTGTGAGAGAGCATCAGAGGAAAGGGCTCCATCTGGAGAGAAAACCACCCTGCCGATATGAGATGGGCAGAGCTGGCTGGCTTCACAGACAGTTGCAGCTGCAAAGGTTTAGGGCTCAAGAATAATTAAAGTACCTGAGCATCCTCATAGTTAGAAAACAACCCCTGGACCAGAGTGCATGAATGCGGCAGGGCCTGTGTTTGCCGTGGGATCCTCCTCGCGGCACTGGCTCCCCTCAGACCTTCCCTTGACCACTTTGGTCTTGGGTTCTTAACTGAGCAGCCCACGGAGGCGGTTTACAGGAGGCACATCACAGTGACTCAGAAAAGAAGCTCCTTAGTTCACGGAAGTGGGGTTAGCAAGGAGCACAGGCTTTGAGAAAGGAAGGAGGCTGAGAATCTGCGCCAACTTCTACACTCTCGGGGGAGAAAAGTTCTTACTTGTCAGCCAATTTGTAGCTTAGGTTTTCAGTCTGGCGGTGGCTGCCCTTGGCCGGCCCGCACACTGTCATCATGTCAGCACTGAGAGGAGCGGCAAGTCGCCTGGGGGAACAGGGGGCACACTCAGTGAGCCAGGACGGCAAATCTCAGGCCACACCCCAAATGATTTTTTCCTGATAGAGTCCACCTAGGAGTTGGGAGGGGTCGGTGTGTGTTTGTGTCAGGATGCACCATTTAGAATCCCTGACCGGGGAGAGGGGGCAAGGCACAGAATCCTGGGGTCCACCCAGATTCAGACTCCATGCCACCTCTTCTCGTGTGTGTGTGTGTGTGTGTGTGTGTGTGTGTGTGTGTAAAGATATATATGTCTTTGAGGTAAAGCCACAGAAATTTTTAAGAAGACATGTAACTTTAAAAAGCAAAACATAAATACTAGCACAACACTTTTCCAGGCTCTTTCAAAGAAGAGAAGAGTTGCTACTTCATCAGAAACAAGAAACAAACCCGCCGCCAAAGCAGAAATACCTACGCAGAGGCACTGTGCTCTTCGGCTGGCCTTCATGGCAGGTGTACACCCACAGCCCTTGGCTTAGGAGCCCTGCGCAGACAGCCTCTCCCAGGGGCTTCCGGCCCCCGAGGAGGAAACGGCAGCCCCTAGCTCATCTGTATGGTCTGAGGAAAACTGGGAGGTGGTCCCAGCAAACCCACAAATCCCACTGGGCATCTCAAACCTGGAAGATAACAAGGACTAAATGGCTATCAAATCAGCAGCTTCTGCACAGAACTGGCAGCTTTGTGATACCCCTGGGTCTGACAGCCGCAGAAACTGAGGAAACAGATTAAATGGATTAGTTCTATAGCAAGTCCCTACAGAACTCAGTGTCTTTCCACATGAGGACCAACAGACTCAGGTGGACATGGGACGCACCGGAGAATGCCAACAGGATAGGTCATGCAATTCTTCTGTAAAGCTCGAATACCTCCTGACTGGTCCCTCCGGATGGAGAGGAGGTAACTCTGACTAGAGGTTCCAGGAGTACTCAGATAGCAGAGATTCATGTTTCTTTTCCACTTAACTCCCAGGGAATCTCTCTCCCAACTCCTTTTCAAGTTTCCAATATTCCTTTCTCCTCTCTCAGGATGTCTTTCCCACCAGGTGACTAGGTGGCTGCCCAAGGCCCTGGCAGTCCATCCCCTCGCAGAAGAAATCAAAGGGCTGGGCTTCAAGATGCACATAAAACTCTTAGGAACAAGGAGAGGGAAGCCAGAGAGAGAAAGGAAAAAAGAAAAGGAGAAGGAACATGGGTAACACATTAAAAAGACAGGGGTTAGGCCCTGGTGAGCTGAAAAGACGAGGAAGCGAAGTGTGTTTGGGGAGGACGATGGAGCTCGGGCCTTCCCAGGGGCCTCAGCGGTCCCCTTTCCCAGGTAAGCCAGTGCTGAAAGCAAGCCCAGCTTTTTTTTTTTATTTCAAGTTACTCATTTTTATTGAAGGAAATAAAGGTAGTTTACTTAAGATGTTCTCAGAATTGACCATAGTTTATAAACAAAAATATGTAGGAAGCAATTATAAACTATTCTTTACACAACGTGCTCGAAGTATTTCAAGAATAGTCATTGAAGTTGTATCTAAGGTTCCAAGTAGGAAAATGGTTATTGGTTGCTTTTTATTCATAAAGAATGCAAAAATAAAATTAGATTTTTGGCAGTCCTTAAAAGAAAAGAAAAGCTGACACAAGGACACACCTGTAGTTAATAAGAGCACATGAATTAAAATCCAGATCTCTGACTACTCTTTTGCATCTTTCACGTGGATTCATTATTCCATTTTGCAGAAATTGAATATGGGTGGCAAGCCTAGCTCTTTAAAGAAGCCAGGTTCCGGGGCTCTCCCCTCCCATTATGGAGGAGAGCCTGAGAGGCCTTTCAGGGACAGGAAGGAGCTCACTGCCCCTCTGTAATGCCCTGCAAAGCTTCTGGAGCCTCTCCATTTGGTGGGGCTGACAGACACTGCTCTCCTGTCCTGCCTGTGGCAGGGGCCCCATCGGATGTGAAGGACTTCCTGTGCCCTCCCCGTGCCTGCATCCCACCTCCACACAGAGCAAACCCCATCGATGCAGCCTAGTTCCATGTGAGCAGCAACTCTCGCCGCCCACCCTCTTCTTTTAAACTGGCATCCCATTTCACTGCAGTGCTGGGCCCTGGGCAGGGTGCCCGGGGCCTCAGATGTGAATAAGATATGGTGCCTGCCCTCAGGGAAAGCACCCAGGGCTGTGCTTGGGCCACCATCCGTCCTGTAACCCCACTCTCCCCAAGGCAACCATTTCCCTATGTGTCCCAAGAAGCCATAGCTTTTCCAAAAGGGACAGAGCCCACTGTGTCTGATGCAGAACCAAGTATGGACTTGGCACTTAAAGATCACAAGAAGCATTAAACAACATGGTACTTAAGTGTACGTGAATCCCCTCGGGCAATCATAACTTCCAGGACTGAAATCACGGCTCCAGAGAAATAGCTGATGCCCTGCTCTGAGGGGAAAGTTTATGTGGGCTTCAGGGACTGGAACTGAGAAGGCAAAGAAACCCAACGGCTCAGCAATCCACCCGCCAGCCTGTCCGAATTCACAGGAATGGACAGAGCTGCTCTCACAGCGCTGCTGACCCTTCCCCGTTCGCCTCTGAGGTTTAAAAGTCATTAATTAGGTGACAAGCCTAGCCTTACTTGCTAGGTGGGCGTAGTCTGTGACTTAAATTGCCATGATAACTTCACGGCCACTTTATAGGATTGCTGTTTCCCCAAGTACAGTCTGCTGGGGATCTATGCCAGTCAACTTGGGGACCTCGTCAGACATACAGATTGCTGGGCACCACTCCAAACAGATTGTCCAGGGACTGGCCTGGAATCTGAACTTAAACATGGTAAATTAAAGACCTCAGGTGACTTTTACACAAGCTCAAATTCTTGCTTTTTCCTAGGTAATTTGCCCTGTGATCCAAAAGGACTGGTCTCCAGGAGGCATAATGAACGCATGAGTAGTAATGGCACATTTTCCCGTGCAACTGCTTTCCATAGAGATAGAACTTCCCCTTCACCAGATGGGCTTCATTAGTACTAATAACTTTACTTAGATTAAAAATGTCATATAAAATTATAAAGCTAGATGGTGGGTGCATGACAGCTCATATTTTTTTTGTACATTTGGGATTTCCATAAGTTTTAAAAATTATCTTACAAATTGAAGGAAAATATTCTTAAAATACCAATATCTATAGCCAATTATATTTAATAATCCGGTCATAATCAAATCCTGTTTTTCTTCTTGTTAAACCAAATACTGTAAAACCTGCTTGTGATGCAAAGGTTCTCTTTGGGCATCAACAACGTCAAGTCCATCGGGGGGCCCAGGAGAAGGTAAGAAGCGGTGGGAAAGTCTTCTCAGCTTTTAATCTGTTAGGAACTGCTTTCTCCTGTCTTGACCTGCTGACAAGGAGAAAAATCTCTTCTAATAACGTCTCTGAATTAACCTTTGATTTTGGGAGATGGGGAGTGGGTGCGGGAATGTATCATACATAGTGAGATGCTTCTGGTCAGTCTCAAAAGCCCACAGAAAAACACAATTGCTCTGATATCACCAAATCAAAAAACTAGTATTATTTTATAATTCCTTTAAGTTCACCCACTAAGGCTTAAAGTTCTAGCCTGATCTCCAAAAATACTATTTTTCTTTTCTGAAGGGGCTTGGAGAGCTAAAACGTGAAATCATTAATTAAAAAACGAGTACCTCCCGAAAACGGTCAGGTTTTTAAAACAGAGAGAATGAATGTGTTCGCACGCACAGGAGGAGGAGGTGACTAGTATCAGATCTTTTCTGGGGAGCCGTTCGGAGAGCCTGAGGGTACCTGCAGGAGGGAGGGCTGAGCCAGCATTCACAGCGAGGAGCCCCTTGACCCCTCACCGGACCGGGGTGGGGGGCATCTCCTTTACAGTCCTTCCATGCCTGCCTAGCTGCTCTCTTTCTTCCTGTCTTTGAGGAATCAGCAAAGACCATCTGGGAACACCAGCCTGGTGAAGCCAGTGTAGTCTTCAGTGCTAGAAGCCTAGTGTGTCTGCTACTTGGGTCTGAGGCCTGGCCTCTGATGACTCCTATTTATAAGAGGGCACTGTTTACCTTATTCTAAACATTAATTAATTATCCATTTATGATATTAAAAAATCACACTGGATGTTACTGAGCCCTCACCAACACTGATAAAGCCTTTCCACTAACTTTGGTGGGGCTTTATGGTGGCAGCAGGGCAAGTGGTATGTGGTCTACAGAAACTTTGCTATCAAAGTCACCTACAAAGAGAAGTTCAGATATTACTGCTTTAGAGACTGCTAGAAAAACAATCTTGACATGTTAAAAGGATGAATTTAATGGTATGTGAATTATATCTCAATAACACTATTATAAAAAATGTTGTACACCTGAAAGTAACAGAATATTATGTCAAGTATACTTAAAAAAAAAAGAAGAAGCCGAGACAATTGCTAAACGTGAGGATCTGGGCCCCACCCCACACAGACTTCAATATCAAGGCTCATTTTCACTGTAAAGGAGACCTCAAGACCAAGAATATAATCTGGTTTTTAATATTTTCTGTTGGTATGAATACCCACTTATTGACAATAACATCTTCCTTTAACAATTTGATCAATTTTTTTTTCCTGACCGACACCTGTCAGTTTGTCTGACAAATGAGGCCCCTGGGAACCTGTGGCTAGAGCAGCCTGGGCCTGCAGGCTGGACCACACTTCACAATGCTCCTTGAGGCCAGAGGCAGCTGAAGATTTTTGCTGTTCTCTTTCACGAGCCCAGAAAGTATTCTGTCACACCTCCGATCATTCTTACATAGAGATATGTATTCGCTACCTCAGCGGAATGGGAACACATTTGTCACTTGACAACATTTGCAGATCTCTCTTTTTTCCCCTCACTCACTTGCAGTGTGGAAATGCTTCCATATGTTGCCTTTAGGTTCACCATTAGGTGGAGGGTAAAATGAAGAAAAGGACAGTTAGGTGGCCATCTTGCATCTGAACACTACTAACTCAGGAGGGCTGACAGCAGGACACACAGGTGCTGAAACCACAGCATCCACAGGGTGTCATACTGTCAGCCCTCCTGAGTTAATGCTGGTAACTACTCATGTCCCCTCTCTGGAAAAGGTTAGTATGAGTCTGCCATAAATCATGACAGTATGAGTTATGAAAGTTATGAAATATGCTTATATTGCCAAAATATGGCTTAAAAATCTGAACTCAGACCATCAGTAGAACAAAAAGACATCCTACAGTATGGGAGAATATATTCATAAATGATGTACCTGATAAGGGGTTGACATCCAAAATATATAAAGAACTCATGCACCTTAACAAACAAAAAGCAAATAATCCAATTAAGAAATGGGCAGAGGACATGAATAGACACTTCTCTAAAGAAGAAATTCAGATGGCCAACAGGCACATGAAAAGATGCTCCACATCGCTAATCATCAGAGAAATGCAGATTAAAACCACAATGAGATATCACCTCACACCAGTGAGGATGGCCAACATCCAAAACACAAACAACAACAAATGTTGGCGAGGATGTGGAGAAAAGGGAACCCTCCTACACTGCTGGTAGGACTGCAAATTAGTTCAACCATTGTGGAAAGCAGTATGGAGGTTCCTCAAAAAACTCAAAATAGAAATACCATTTGACCCAGGAATTCCACTCCTAGGAATTTACCCTAAGAATGCAGCAGCCCAATTTGAAAAAGACAGATGCACCCCTATGTTTATTGCAGCACTATTTACAATAGCCAAGAAATGGAAGCAACCTAAGTGTCCATCAGTAGATGAATGGATAAAGAAGATGTGGTACATATACACAATGGAATATTATTCAGCCATAAGAAGAAAACAAATCCTACCACTTGCAACAACATGGATGGAGCTAGAGGGTATTATGCTCAGTGAAATAAGCCAAGCCGAAAAAGACAAGTATCAAATGATTTCACTCATATGTGGAGTATAAGAACAAAGAAAAAAACTGAAGGAACAAAAAAGCCACAGACTCACAGAACCCAAGAATGGACTAATAGTTACCAAAGGGAAAGGGACTGGAGAAGATGGGTGGGAAGGGAGGGATGAGAGGGAAAAAGGGGCATTATGATTAGCAGATGTAATGTTGCGGGGGCATGGGGAGGGCAGTACAACTCAGAGAAGACAAGTAGTGATTCTATAGCATCTCACTACGCTGATGGACAGTGACTGTAATGGGGTTGGTGGGGGGACCTGATGAAGGGGGTAGTTTAATAATCATAATATTGCACATGTAATTGTAGATTAATGATCTAAAATAAATTATTAAAAATAAATAAATAAAAGACAGCAAACTTAAAAAAAAATCTGAACTCAGGTAAATATGTTTTCTTTTAAGTAAAAAAGCACACCTCCTTTCTTTTCTTCTGTGTATTACAGGTCACTAAACTAGGTGGAGACAGGTTCTAACTTCTTGCATTTTCCAAATATTTAAACTTGCTTTTCTTTCTCTCTGTTCTTGGGTAGGCCAGAAACCATTTATAGCTAATGAGGTCCTACCATTTTCTGATGAGGAAACGGAGGCTTATGGAAGTTCGGTCACTTGCTTAAGATCATACAACTCATAAGTGATAGAGCCAGGAATGAGTGTAGATTTCAAAGCTAAGTCCTTATACATTATCTCTGTGGTCTTTTTATATTATCTAATCTAGACTAGAACTAGATTCTGTATCATTATTTTAGTGACTGTCTTATTCAGCTCTTCAAGATAGCAACTGTTTCATAATTCTTTTATTTATACCATGCCAAATTTCATACACACTTGCCAACTGAGTTGGGAGAGAGAGTGAAGGTTTTCTAAGGGTCTCTCTTCTTATGGTTCTGTGATTATATATTTCTATACTTGGGGAATCTATGCTAAGAATAATTCCAAATATGAAAAAATATTTGCATAAATGTTTATAGCTGTTATTTATAATATTGAAAAATAAATAGTATCAAGCAATATGATAACAACCTATAATATACCTATTCAGGGTAAATTAAATTATGTTAATGAAGATACAATTCTATAGAGACAGAAAGGAGATTCGCAGCTGCCTAGGTCAGGAGTGGGCAGGTAAGAGGGAAGGAGAATGATTGCTAATGGGTATGAGTTTTTTTCTGGAGGGATGAGAATTGACTGTGGTGATGGTTACACAACTCTGTGAATATACTAAAAACCATTAAACTACATTTGACATGGGTGAATTGTATGTGCATTATATTTCAATAAAGCTGTTATTTTAAAAAGGCAAATTAAAAGTCTAGCTAAAAAAAAAAAGGATTATTATTAAAGGGAAAAATGCTCATGTTTTAATGTTAGCCAAAAGAAAGAGGATACAAAAACTTGTGTCCAATATGAATTAAAAAATGGTTGAAAAGGGTGGGGGGAGATCTACTCCTATTCAAAGACGTTTAAGAAAATGACTGGAAGTAAATGTAACAAAGGATTAACAGTAGTTGTCACTGGGTCAGAAGCTTTGATGTTTGCCCTTTCTCTCTACTCATTTCTATTTTCAACAACAAAAAACAGATTTCCAAGTTTTCTAATAATCAGCATGCATTATGATTACTATGACAAAGAATTGGGGGAAATGTGAACCCTGCGGCTCTCTGTGGGCACCTCTGGCCTGCCCTGCAGCAGCCCAGTCAGCCTCGTCGTTGCCTCACCAGAAACATGGCTGTAGGACATCAGGCTCAGCTGAGCTCTTCAGTCCACTCTGTTCTGCTTGGCCAGGAGTGTCTCCTGGACGACAGGGTAAGGGACTCTGTACACCCTTTCCAAGCGACCTCCGAGACTTGGATCCTGCTCTCCAGTGACCACTTCCCAGTACAGATATTTCCATGGTCCGTCCAGACAGAGATTCTATGGGGACCTACGACTAACAGGGAAGTAATAGTACTAACTCATTCTTCCAACTACTAGTTGTGTCTCCTTCACACAGGGAAATGAGTAAAGCCCGGGAGAAATGTAAAATCAACCGATTTACTTGCCCTCTGGGAGTTTTCATTCTTACACAGGAAATAAGATGCACATGATAATACTGTATTATATACTTGAAAGTTGCTAAGACACTAGATCTTAAATGTTTTCATCACACACGCACAAGTTAACTGTGTGAGGTGATGGATGCGTTAATTAACCTTATGTGGTCAGTCACTTCACAACCTGTGCGTGTATCAGATCACCATGTTATACACCTTCCTCAGACTTACACAACGTTATATGTCAATAAAGCTGGTGGTGGGGAGATGCACACAAATGTCTCCAATATAAAACGCAATATGACAAGCAAAACAGATTTAGATGAACTCTGTGGTGGACCTGGCCTTGAAGGATGGGCCCACTTTCCTTTGGGGTATAAGGGTGAGAGGCACAGATGTTTGCGTAAACTCAGGATGACTAACTGCTTAAGGAAACACAATGCCCCACTGAAAAGTGACATGACTGTCAGATTACACCCAATAGAGCTGTTGGATTTCTTTGCAGGGGTCAATCAACATGTGAACCAATGCAGAATCTAGGAAGACAACTTGTGTGGATTTTCTGAAAACTCCTACCAAGATGTTTCTAGAGTAGAATAACCTTAAACGTTTTTATTTTGAAGTAATTTTAAGCTTGCTGAACTGTTACAAGAATGGTACTGAAAACTCTTATATATCCTTTACCTAAATTTGCCAAGTTTAATATTCTCTCAATTAAAGACTGCTGTAAAATGCTGTCCTGGAGGTTCAGCGAAAATGAGGAGCACCCTGCCATGAGCCACTTCTGTGCTCATGAATCTAAAAGTAAATGGAATCTGACAAAACAGTTTACTGAAATAAGTGAGCATGCCCAGGTCCAAAAGAAAACACAACCCCCAGCCCACCCCTGGCCCTCCACCAGGGCCACCCAGGAAGGCACTGGAAACTTTAAGGCCAGATTCTCAAACATGCAAGAAGAGCTAAGAAAACACTGAAAAATCACAAAGATGCGTGTGTGCTGAGGGGGGTGGGGGTGGCGGATGGGGGGGCCACCCGCCCTACCAGATATTAAAACACACTACAAAGCCCCTATAATTATAACAGCTGTGGTACTGCCACAAGAATAGCTCAGTAGGCCAGTGGGACAGAATAGCAAGTACAGACACAGGCCCAAGTCCACACTGAATGTTACATATGGTAAAGGCGGTAGTTTAAATCACTGGGGCATAGATGGACTTTTTACTAAACAGTAAATGGTGCTGGAAACCAAATAGCCCCAAGGTGTTCAAGTCGAGCGCTGCAGAGGCCATGCGCCTGCCGCCCTGGGGAGCGGAGGGCCGCCTGGGTGTTTCTCAGAGCCAGCGAGACAGCTGCAGGCGAGCACTGGCTTCCCAGAAGGGCTGCAGCCCCGATGGGCTAACGGCAGCGCCCAAAGGACCTGACCGGTGCTGCCGGACTCCCGAAGACCTCCAACCGCCCTGTGAACCCACTGTGATCGGAAGAGTTGAACAAGTCTGATTCCTTTTCTATGGCCTAGCACCTGATTTCCATATTATACACACATTCTAACATACATAAGCCCCTCCCTCTGAGCATTTTCTGAAATTATTGTCATCCTCATTTTGAAGGCAAGGTCAAGGTTCAGAGACTTGCCCAGGTTCAGTGTTTCAGCAGCAGAACAGGAAGTCCAATTTGTATCTTTCAACTGCAAATTCTGTATTTTGATGCTCAAGCCCCCCCCCCCGCCATCTGTTCTCTCAGTACCTTCATCGGGAACCACTGGAACCCTAGACCAGCACCTCTCACAAGCCTGATGCAAGAATCTGCTATTTGGTGATGCCAGGGCCCCCCAGGGGCAGTGACCTCACAGCCTGACTCACAGGGATCAGGCTCTTTGGGGGAGCCTGCCTTTCTTCAAAGGGCAGCAAGCAGGAAATAGCTTTCATTCATAACCTTTGGGAAGGTCAGGAATTAGCAGTGTTACATCCTATGATCTGTCAGGCATTGATTTAAGCACTTCGCAAACAGAATCATAGATATAATACATCTCCTAAGAGAATGAAAACATATGTCCACAGTTATTCTACACTAACATTCACAGCAGCCTTATTCAAGTAGCCACACAATGGAAACAAACCAAATGCCATCAGTTGATCAAACGCTGTCAACTGACCAAATCATCAGAATATGGTTTACCCACACCGTGGAATATTATTTAGCCATAAACGGAATGAAGTACTGATGCTAGCTACAACATGGATGGATGGTGCAAATATTATGCTAAATGAACAGAAGCCAATCGCAAAAGTCTACATATTGTATGAATCCATTTATATGAAATGTCTGGAACAAGGGACTCTATAGTGACAGAAGGCAGATTAGTGGTTATTTAGGGCTGAGGAGGAGGGATCATGGGTGGAGGGTGACAGCTAAGGGGTAATAGTTTCTTCTTTGGGGTGATGAAATGTTCTAAAATTGACCGTGGTGGTGGTTGTACAACTCTGTGAATATACTAAAAATCATTAAATTGTACACTTCAAATGTATGAATTTTTATGGCATGTGAGTTATACCTCAATAAAATGGTTACTCTCCCCAAAAAAAGGATGAAAAGAAGGAAAGAATCTAAGCATCACCTAGTATCAGGAACATAATAGGAAGTCATAATAGTATCACTGAGATTTTCAAATGCCTAGCCCCAAAGTCCCTGCTATAGGATGCCATTATCCCCTTCACAAGCCATCTCTCTGGCAAAGTAATTTAGCAAGTGAATCCCAGGAACCAGCATTCTCAGGAACACAGTGGTTAAGACAAACACAAAATAGTTAAAAGAAACAGCAGGCAGCTACAGCAGGCACTATGTGGAAATTGCCTACCTCACAAGGAAGTCCCTTTTTCTGCAAAATGCCCCTTCCCTCATCCAAGGGTCACAGGGACACGGGCAGCCATGTGTGAATGATGATCCCACCCCCAGGCATAACTGATTCGCTCTAGAGGAGGTCTAACTCAAGTCGGACCAACAGATCTGCTCCTGGGTCTAACTCAAGTCGGGACTAACAGTGGAGCTGTCGGTCTGCACTTCCGGAACCAGAAACAGGGTGCCATTTTCCAGGCTGTGGACTAAGGAACAGAGAGAGCTGGGCTGTGGGGGAGAAAAACGATGCCAGTGGAGAGATGGCTCCACACTCTTGGCTCCAATCCACTCTTGAGGCCAGGCTGCATTCCTGCCCACGGTCTCCACAGGTATCTTCATGCCTTTGCTTAAGCAACCAAAAGAGTCCTACTAACACACACAGTGTCATGTTCAGTCTATGTTCAACTACTTTTCCCAAAGCGAAAAAGGAAAGCTACTGTGTGTGGGCTTTAAACATGACCCTGCATCCATATGGCTGAAGCTGAGCAAACTTCAGCTACTAGCAGAACGACAGCCCCCGTTGTTTACCTCTAGCCTGGCACAAGAGGTTGGGTGTGATATGGTCATTTCCGTTACACTAGGGCAGCTCTCAAGAAGTCCCTTTCCCTCCCTGAGGACACTTCGTGGGTGCTGGGAACATCTGAAGTCTTAGTAAGCCCAATGTCATGAGACCTAACCTTGGTCAGGACATGAACAGCATATTATACCCATTTCTACAGGAAGATCGGCTGAACCCTTGAATGAAGTTAAATAGGACATGGGATCGGAAGGTGTACAGTTTCCTTCCTTCCTTTCTAATAAAACCCCACTGAAAAACTGCAGCCCGATATCAGAATGGACCAAGGCAGGTACTGTGGGTAAATGAACAAATAAAGGGCATGCATGCCTTCTTCAGTTCTTAGTTTGGTTCTACGGGCATACAAGAAAGCAGATCTCGCGTCTCTTGCATACACACGCACACACACACACACACACACACACACACACACACACACACACACGCTGACAGGGACGCATGTGAATGAAAAACATTTGCAGGAGTTTGCACAGTCTGGACACCAAAGGGAAGCGCTGAGCTGATGGGAGGAAAGGGATGAACGGACGAACCCTTTTCCCATCCCTCTATTTATGGGAGTCATTTCCCTTCCGGAAATGCTGAGCCCCTTCTCCCAGGACCCTGTTGGGAATGACGCCTGCACTGGCTGACCCAGCCTTCCACATCCTCCTTCTGGCCCCAGCAACTCTCCCCTCCTGACCCAGTCGGTCACTGGGAACCCAGCCTGTAAATGACAGTGCTTCTTGGAGGCCCCAGTCTAGAGGAAATTGAAAGAGGAAAGGAAGAAAAGGATATAATGGAGCTATAAGAGCCCCTAACGTGGAGCAGCTCCCAAATATGAGCACAGGGAGGAAGTCCGGGCAAGAAATGACAACAGCAGCTGGGCAGTTTTGTATCTCACCTAGCCGTGGCTACCTGGCTGGGTAGCAGCAGGGCAGCAGGACCCAAGGCAACTGTCGCTCGGTCTCAGACTCACCCACCAGCTCTGCACCCCTGTCGCTTCCCCAGGTGACACAGGGCCCTATGGAGAAGCTGTCCCAGGGGAACCGGGGTCTGCCCATTACGTATTCTTGATGAAGGCGGCTCTCGTCTTTTCTTTTTGGTCAGCAGAAGAGCCTGTCTCTTCAGAAACCCAGAGAGATTTCCTCGGGTTAGCGTTTTTTGTTTGTTTCTTTGTTTTTGTTTGTTTTGTTTTCCTTTTAAGAAGTGAGAAATGTTTTTTGTTGTTAGGATGTAGAGAGATTTTTTTTTTAGACAACAAAACCCAAAAACTTTTGCCCCACAGCTCCCAGGTAATATTAGCCACTGGCTCCCAATGAATGCTTGTTCTTCTTTTTTTTTAATTAAAAAATATACATAGTGTTCAGAACTTCTCTGCCCTATACCAGGGACCAAAAGAGACTTAGTGTTAACAAGCTAAAGGAAATGAACTGAAGATGGCGGGTAAGGCAGAGAGAAGTAGAGACAGAGAATCAGAAAGAGACACAAAGTCTGAAAATCAAAGAAACAGGGAAAATGGTACCTAAACCCAGAGAAGGAGAAACCCACCAGAAGCCCATCGAGATGCGGGCTGAGCAGGGGGCTTCACCCAGATGCCTCTCCCTTTGACACAGCATCCCAGCAGTCAACTTTTTGCAGCTGAAATGTATATAAATGAAATACTCTACCCAAGTGTATGTCATGGCAAGAGGACAGCTAGAATGCCCTGTTGGCAAGGACTGGCCTCCAGGGATCTAGAATTTTCCCACCCCACACTTCTGTTCATACTCTTTTGCTTAGTGTCATCTGCCTTTGCCTCACTCACTGTTAAATACACCCATCCCAAATCCAGTTCAAATCCTACCTGTTCTATAAAGCTTGCCCTGGCCACTTACACTGAAGTTCCTCCCTCTCTTCACAATTCCAGAGCTCTTGTCAACTTACCTACTCCTGAGAATTGAACTAAATCTGCATCACCTTGTGTTATCTCTTCTGTAGCTGGCTTCAATTGTTACGTATGTGTTTTATTCAGGCTTCACAAATTTATGTTTGGCACCTCCAATTAAACTGTAATAACGAGTGAATGGCTAACATTACTTGAGTACTTACTATTCTTTATTTTATTTTATTTTTTATTAAGGTATCATTGATATACACTCTTATGAAGGTCTCACATGAAAAACATTGTGGTTACTATATTCACCCATATTATCAAGTCACCCATTATGAAGTCACTGTCCATCAGTGTAGTAAGATGCCACAGTCACTACTTTTATTCTCTGGAGCACTCATTATTCTTTAAGCAAGATTCTACAGGAACCGTTTCATTGAATCCTCACATCAATCTCATTATTGCCTCCGTTTTACAGATGTGGAAACTGAGGCCTGGATGGATTAATTCTTCCCAAGGCCACATGGATGCTGAATGAATCCAGGTGGTCAGATTTAAGGGTCCAATGCCTAAGGCCCAAATGATTGCCTTAGGGACAGCGGACAGGCCTTCCCCTCCTAGATACAGAGTAGCTACTCAGTAAGTTGTTAAGACTGGATTTTACTTGAAGCACCCAGCACCCTTCCCCTCTCCCACACCCCTCCAACCTCCTTCTGCCCACCACGCACAGCCCAGCCCCAAGGCACCACCTGCCCATCCCTTCCACTTCATGTTGTTCCTTGTTTTTCCCTCTGAAGGCTTTGCTGATTTTTAGCCTGACATAACCAAACAGCAATACTGAGGGGAGGAAGGGCTCCCTGTGTGGTCTGTCCTGGCCTCTGAGCACCTGCATTGCCCCAGGGCCTGTGCCTCCCAGGCTGGATGCTCACACCACCAAGCAGCCACCTGAAGGGATGCACCTGAAGGCCACGTTTTGTTCTGCTTCCTGGCACATCTCAGGCTCCAGCTGTGAAGTCCTGAACCCCTCACTTTCCCGCCTCCTCTCTCCCTAATTCCTGCCCTCCTCTTCCTTTCCTCCTCCTCAGACCCTTTCCCACCCTCTTTCGCTGGCTTCTGTTCTCTTACTTTCCATGAGCAGAGAGTTTCCAGCCTGGCTCCCAGCCAGCACATTTGGACAAAAGGCAGCAATCTTAGAGGGAGACGTCATCTCCCAGCCCCTTTCCCGGGCCAGCACCATGGCTCCCTGAGCCCCAAGGCGGAAGAGGGCCGAGGCTGCTCTTGCCACCACTGCTTCCAGCTCTGGGAGAAGCCTTGAGAGACGGAATATCGTGGGAGTTAAAAGCAAAGGATTTGGAGGCAGACAGACGCACATTCAAATTCCAGCTCTGCCACTTGAGAGCTGTGGGACCTCAGACAAGTACTTTTCTAAGTCTCATTTCTCTCCTCAGTAAAATGGGGATAATTGTAGCACCTACTTCAAAAGGCAGCAGGAAGGGTTAAATGAGATCACACCGGTAAAGCACTCAGCACAGTGCATGTCCTATAAAAGCGCTCAGCATGTCCTCTGTTATCAAGTGAATTTAGCTCACACAAATATGAGTAATAACACAGGAGCTTGAATTAATAATAATAACTCCTCAAGTGGTCTGCAGGGCTCCTTACCCAGCCTCAACTGTTTTGCAAGTGTGGTAAAGGTGTAACTGCTGTTACAGTGTAATTTGTAAAAGTTGGTTTTGAAATTGCAGGGGGAGTGGAC
>JAVSCE010013552.1:0-13437 GCA_032199065.1 Smutsia gigantea | reverse complement strand
CCACTAATCTGCTTTCTGTCTCTACAGTTCTTGTTCTGGACATCCCATATAAATAGAAACATATAGCATGTGGTCTTTTGTGACTGACCACTTTACCAAAATGTTTTCAAGCTTCATGCCTGTTGTAGAGTGGATCAGCACATCATTTCCTTTTAGAGTGTCCCTTACTGGGCCACTTTTTCATTGCTACTCTACAGGACCATATTGTGGGGTCATTAGTCAATGCTCACAATTTGATAAAAACCAAACATAGAGAAAATAACATGCAATCCATCCCTCTGAGCTGATTTGATTTCCCTTTGCTAGAGCACACTGGCAGCCTTCCAACCAGATGCGGTGCATTCATCTTGGAACTGACAATGAACCAATCATCTGTCTGTTGGTAATCACACACATGTTCAGAGAGCACTGCCATGTGCCATTAGATCCTCAAGTTGTGCTAAAAGCAACCTTGTGGGGAAAAGGCTATCTCCTCTTGAATGCAATGACCCCTCCTTATATCTCCTTAGTATGTTTCTGTGTAAACTCTCCTCATTTTCTTATGCAACTTCTGGGTGCTGCTTTCCTCATTAGAGCATTTCTCTGACATCATCTGAGACATTATGGGTAACACAAGTTTCAAGACTGTATCCTGTCCTTCATTCACAAGGCAGTCTTCATTAATGCTCATAGCAGCTGGCAATTGTATCTCCAATAGACAAAACCCCAATATCTTGGTATTTATCATTCTTGTGCAGACTTTCCACATAACAACATGTGTTGAATTTTAGGCAGAGTGGTGAATGACTCTGGCATATTGAGCTTGGTAGTTCTTAAAAACTGCAGCCCAGAACAACAGCAGAAGTTTACAAGTGAGACCATCACAGAGGATGATCTGGGCCTCATGAACAATTTTATAAAAGACACAAAGAATTGAGGGCGCTTGAAGGAGGGCTGGCCTCATATGAACACCACCACCTATGCAGTGACAAAGCTCAGCATCATGGTCCAGTACAGAATCCATGCTAGGAAACTGAGTGAGTAGAGTAAAGGGGACAAGAGCCTCCTGATGGCTGCTGCTCTGGGTTGGGGAGAATGGACATGGGAGGATAGAAGGTCATCAAAAGCCCAGGAGAAGGAGTGGAGAGCCCTGTATACTTGGCCCTTTTGCTATCAGGTGCTGAGGCTCTTGTACTGTTTGTCATGGAGAAGAAAGTTGAACACTGGGGACACTCCTATCAGAGTTCCCTTCATGGGCCCAAATGTGTGCAAAGTCCTGATTTGAACCAAGACACTTACTTTGACCCTGTCAAAAATATCCCCATTCAAAAAATAAGGAAGATCAGGAATGTGTTTCTGCATATGGAGCACTGTTTTGACTTGGGTACTTCTCTGTAATTGAGTTGTGATAACTGTGATATAGGAGGAAACTAAGGGGAAACTTGACATGATGAATGACAACATGATATGAATAAAGGGATCTTTACAAATGTCCACTTATGTGACTGTTTACATGCCACCAGCTCAGTATCTAGCAGACTGAAAATAAGTTAGGTAGAGAAAGGACAGAATAACTCAGAGATAGGTAAACATTATGGAGAGATAGATAGTAAGTATTTTCACCTTTATAGGTCACATGGTCTTGTTGCACTCAGATCATCTGCGGTAACAAAAAAGAAGCTACAGAAAACATAAAAACAAGTGAGGGTTGTCAGGTAAGCCCAGCTGCTCTATCTTAGCAGCCACTAGTACTAAATGAACAACACCAGGAATGGACGCTATCAGTTGTGGTTTATTTAAACACCAAAACCACTGGGAACAAAACAATGGCAACATGTGAAAATGTGAGTGGGTCCTTGTAGGAAAGATACAGGGAATTGGAGACAATGGGGAAAACTGAATATGGATTGGGTATTAGCAGGTTTGAGAGAATCATTTCAAGTCATTCAATGTGAACATAATAGTTACACAGGGGTGAGTGTCATAATGTCTCCAACATTCTCAGGAGTCAGCAAAATATATAAAGCAGATGGCCACAGAACTACAGTGAAATGTTCATAGTTGTTGAGCCTAGGTGATGAATATATATGTGTGTACTATACTATTCTTTCAACTTCTCTGATTGAAAACTTTAAGAAACACCCAGAAAGAAAAATTCCGTGCTGTGCCACTTTAATTCAGGACCATGAGCAAAGTACTACATCTTAGCGAACCTCTGTTTCCTTGACATAGGAAAATGGGAGGGAGCAGAGGAGATGGTGGTGTATGATGGCATGGCAGACACCTCCTCCCATGTACACACGGAGAAAGCAACTTCATCAAATACAACCACCCCAAAAATAACCTGAGGACTGCAGAACAAAGCATCTACACTTGGCAAAAAAGAGAAGACAACACTGGGAAGGGTAAACGGGAAAGGCTGTTATTGTACTGGACCCAAGTGCTTCCCCCCATCCCAGACCATAAGCATGAGTAGAGGAATGGAGTGGGGAGGGCATAAAAACTAGGGTATCTGTAACACCTGGCCCTAGAGATGTCCTCTGGGATTCCACATTGCATTAGCGTTTGATAACTAATGGGGATGGATAGCAGGGAGAGTTAAAGGCTGTAGGGGCTGAGACTCCTGTTGCCTGTGGAGGACTGGCACACTCTTAGGTCCTGTGAGAATACAAAAGGGAGGTGGAAGTTTGAAAGATTTGGTAGCTGAGGGAAGTGTCCCAGGTATGGGGGTTAGAGGAAGCTCTTTCCAGAGTTAAAAGGGAAGGCAGGTAACACTTTCCTACCCAACTGGCCAGACACTTGCAGAAGCCAGCTCTGAAACTCTCCACATGTCTCACTGGCTCACCCAAGTGTTGCCCTGCAAACTGGTTGCTCCTGGCATGCTCAGCCAAGCAGAGGCCACCATTGCTGACTGAAGGCAGGGGACAGCCATGCCCACAATGAATCCCAGCAGAAGCATTTCACATCACATGAAAGGCATGCAGAGGCTAGCTGTGGGGATGAGCCATTACTGGAAGACAGGCAGCAAGATGGGCTCTGCCCACACCCCACCAAAAGCAACTGCTACTCAGATGCAGCACAGAACCAGGCTCTGGGGAGCACAGGGTTTGTGGTTCTGGGCACTAGAGAATGCCTACTTCATAAAGCCATTACTTTATACACCAGGAGGCATACAGCCCTTCTATCTAATATAAAGGAAGAAACACAGAGACTCAGACAGAATGCAGAGGCAGAGGAATATTCTCCAAGATAGAACACCAGGAAACGTGCTTAGTGTAATGGAGATAAACAATCTTTCTTATAAAGAATTCGACATAATGGTCATAAAGATGCTCACTGAAATGTGGAAATCAACTCAGGAGTCAAAGAGAATTTCAACAGAGATAGAAAAATTAAAAAGAGCCATTCAGAGCTGAGGAACACAATAACCAAAAAGACAGATACAGTAGTGGGTATCAATAGCAGGCTGTAGGAGGCAGTGGAACAGTCAGCATGATGGAAGATAGAGAACTGCAGAGTACACAAGCTGAGGAACGGAGATAAGAAAGAATTTATAAACATAGAAAGATGCTAAGAGATGTATGACAACTCCAAATGGAACAATATTTATATAATAGGGGTCCCAGAAGAAGGAGTGAGAGGCAAAGGGGTAGAAAGTCTAATTGAAGAAATAGTAGCTGAAAACTTTGCCTGTATGGGGAAGGAAAGCACAGAAAGCCCCTAAGAAGATGAACCACAGGAAGTTCCAAGATACACAGTAATCCATATAGCAAAGACTACAGATAAAGAGAAAATCTTAAAAACAGAAAGAGAAAGGCAGACAGTTCCCTGGAAAGGAAATTCCATAAGGCTTTCAGCAGATTTTTCAGAAACATTAGAGGCCAGAAGGGAGTGGCATGCAATATTCAAAATATTGAAAGGGAAAATCTATACTACCCAGTAAGGTTATCATTCATAATTGAAGGAGAAATCAGAAGTTTCCCAGGTAAATCAACATTAAAACAGTTCACTGACACTAAACCTTCCGTACAGGACAAGTTAAAGGAACTTCATTACGTGGAAGTGTTCTTTCTTATTTTTTATTTTATTATTTTTATTTTGGTATCATTAATCTACAATTACATGTGCAACATTATGGTTATTAAACTCCCCACTTCATCAGGTCCCCCCGATCAACCCCATTACAGTCACTATCCATGAGCATAGTGAGATGCTGTAGATTCACTACTTGTCTTCTCTGAGTTGTACAGCCCTCCCCGTGCCCCCCCAACATTGTGTCTGCTAGTTGTAAAGCCCCGTTTTCCCCCTTGCCCCTCTCTTCTCACCCATCCTCCCCAGTCCCTTTCCCTTTGGTAACTGTTAATCCATTCTTGGGTTCTGTGAGTCTGCTGATGTTTTGTTCTTTCAGTTTTTTTTTCTTTGCTCTTATGCTTCACATATGAGTGAAATCATTGGATACTTGTCTTTTTCCACCTGGCCTATTTCACTGAGCATAATACCCTCTAGCTCCATCCATTTTGTTGCAAATGGTAGGATTTGTTTTCTTCTTATGGCTGAATAATATTCCATTGTGTATATGTACCACCGCTTCTTTATCCATTCATGTACCGATGGACACTTAGGTTGCTTCCATTTCTTGGCTATTGTAAATGTGCTGCGATAAACATAGGGGTGCATATGTCTTTTTGAAACTTGGCTGCTGCATTCTTAGGGTAAATTCCTAGGAGTGGAATTCCTGGGTCAAATGGTATTTCTATTTTGAGTTTTTTGAGGAACCTCCATAGTGCTTTCAACAATGGTTGAACTAATTTGCATTCCCACCAGCAGTGTAGGAGGGTTCCCTTTTCTCCACATCCTCACCAACATTTGTTGTTGTTTGTGTTATGGATGTTGGCCATCCTTACTGGTGTGAGGTGATATCTCATTGTGGTTTTAATTTGCATTACTCTGAAGATTAGTGATGTGGAGCATCTTTTCATGCGCCTGTTGGCCATCTGAATTTCTTCTTTGGAGAAGTGTCTATTCATATCCTCTGCCCATTTCTTCATTGGATTATTTGCTTTTTGTTTGTTGAGGTGCATGAGTTCTTTATATATTTTGGATGTCAACCCCTTATCTGACATATCATTTATGAATATATTCTCCCATACTGTAGGATGTCTTTTCGTTCTACTGATGGTGTCCTTTGCTGTGCAGAAGTTTTTCAGCTTGATATAGTCCCACTTGTTCATTTTTGCTTTTGTTTCCCTTGCCCAGGGAGATATGTTCATGAAGAAGTCGCTCATGTTTATGTCCAAGAGATTTTTGCCTATGTTTTTTTCTAAGAGTTTTATGGTTTCATGACTTACATTCAGGTCTTTGATCCATTTTGAGTTTACTTTTGTGTATGGGGATAGGTAGTAGTCCAGTTTCATTCTCTTACATGTAGCTGTCCAGTTTTGCCAACACCAGCTGCTGAAGAGGCTGTCATCTCCCCATTGTATATCCAAGGCTCTTTTATCATATATTAATTGACTGTATATGTTTGGGTTAATGTCTGGATTTTCTATTCTGTTCCACTGGTCTGTGGGTCTGTTCTTGTGCCAATACCAAATTGTCTTGGTTACTGTAGCTTTGTAGTAGAGCTTGAAGTCTGGGAGCGTTATTCCCCCTGTTTTATTCATCCTTCTCAGGATTGCTTTGGCTATTCGGGGTCTTTTGTGGTTCCATATGAATTTTAGAACTATTTGTTCCAGTTTATTGACGAAAACTGTTGGTAGTTTGATAGAGATTGCATTGAATCTGTAGATTGCTTTAGGTAGTATAGCCATTTTGACAATATTTATTCTTCCTAGCCAAGAGTATGGGATGCATTTCCATTTGTTAGTGTCCTCTTTAATTTCTCTTAGGAGTCTCTTGTAGTTTTCAGGGTATAGGTCTTCTACTTCCTTCATTAGGTTTATTCCTAGGTATTTTATTCTTTTGATGCAATTGTGAATAGAATTGTTTTCCTGATTTCTCTTTCTGTTAGCTCATCATTAGTGTATAGGAAAGCAACAGATTTCTGTGTGTTAATTTTGTATCCTGCAACTTTGCTGAATTTGGATATTAGCTGTAGTAGCTTTGGAGTGGAGTCTTTAGGGTTTTTTATGTACAATATCATGTCATCTGCAAATAGTGACAATTTGACTTCTTCTTCACCAATCTGGATGCCTTGTATGTCTTTGTTTTGTCTGATTGCCGTGGCTAGGACCTCCAGTACTATGTTGAATAGCATTGGGGAGTGTGGGCATCCCTGTCTTGTTCCTGATCTTAGATGAAAAGCTTTCAGCTTCTCGCTGTTAAGTATGATGTTGGCTGTGGGTTTGTCATACATGGCCTTTATGATGTTGAGGTACTTGCCCTCTATACCCATTTTGTTGAAAATTTTTATCATGAATGGATGTTGAATTTTGTCAAATGCTTTTTCAGCATCTATGGAGATGATCATGTGGTTTTTGTTCTTTTTTTTGATGTGGTGGATGATGTTGATGGATTTTCGAATGTTGTACCATCCTTGCATCCCTGGGATGAATCCCACTTGATCATGGTGTATGAGCCTCCTGATGTATTTTGAATTCGGCTTGCTAATATTTTGTTGAGTATTTTTGCATCTATGTTCATCATGGATATTGGTGTGTAATTTTCTTTTTTGGTGGTGTCTTTGCCTGGTTTTGGTATTAGAGTGATGGTGGCTTCATAGAATGAGTTTGGAAGTATTCCCTCCTCTTCTATTTTTTGGAAAACTTTAAGGAGAATGGGTATTATTTCTTTTCTATATGTCTGATAGAATTCAGAGGTGTATCCATCTGGCCCGGGAGTTTTGTTCTTGGGTGGTTTTTTGATTACCGATTCAATTTCATTGCTGGTAATTGGTCTGTTTAGGTTTTCTGTTTCCTGCTTGGTCAGTCTTGGAAGGTTGTATTTTCCTAAGAAGTAGTCCATTTCTTCTAGGTTTTCCACCTTGTTAGCATATAGATTTTCATAGCATTCTCTTATAATTCTTTGTATTTCTGTGAGGCCCATCGTGAATTTTCCTTTCTCATTTCTGATTCTGGTTATGTGTGTAGATTCTCTTTTTCTCTTAATAAGTCTGGCTAGGGGTTTATCTATTTTGTTTATTTTTTCAAAGAACCAGCTCTTGGTTTCATTGATTTTTTTCTATTGTTTTATTCTCAATTTTATTTATTTCTTCTCTGATCTTTATTATGTCCCTCCTTCTGGTGACTTTGGGCCTCATTTGCTCTTCTTTTTCCAATTTCAATAATTGTGTCTTTAGACTATTCATTTGGAATTGTTCTTCCTTCTTTAAATAGGCCTGGAATGCAATATACTTTCCTCTTAGAACTGCCTTTGCTGCGTCCCACAGAAGTTGTGGCTTTGTATTGTTGTTGTCATTTGTCTCCATATATTGTTTGATCTCTGTTTTAACTTGGTCATTGATCCATTGATTATTTAGGAGCATGTTGTTAAACCTCCATGTATGTGTAAGCCTTTTTGTTTTCTTTGTACAATTTATTTCTAGTTTTATACCTTTGTGATCTGAGAAGTTGGTTGGTAGAATTTCAATATTTTTGAATTTACTGAGGTTCTTTTTGTGGCCTAGTATGTGGTCTATTCTCGAAAATGTTCCATGTGCACTTGAGAAGAATGTGTATTCTGTTGCTTTTGGGTGCAGAGTTCTGTAGATGTCTGTTAGGTCCATCTGTTCTAGTGTGTTGTTCAGTCCCTCTGTGTCTTTACTTATTTTCTGTCTGGTTGATCTGTCCTTTGGAGTGAGTGGTGTGTTGAAGTCACCTAAAATGAATGCATTGCTTTCTATTTCCTCCTTTAATTCTGTTAGTATTTGTTTCACATATGTCGGCGCGCCTGTGTTGGGTGCATAGATATTTATAATGATTATATCCTCTTGTTGGACTGACCCCTTTATCATTATGTAATGTCCTTTTTTATCTCTTGCTACTTTATTTCTTTTGAAGTCTATTTTGTCTGATATAAGTACTGCAACACCTGCTTTTTTCTCCTTGTTGTTTGCATGAAATATCTTTTTCCATCCCTTCACCTTTAGTCTGTGTATATCTTCGGGTTTGAGGTGAGTCTCTTGTAAGCAGCATAGAGATGGGTCTTGCTTTTTTATCCATTCTATTACTCTGTGTCTTTTTATTGATGCATTCAGTCCATTTACATTCAGGGTGATTATGGATAGATATGTACTTATTGCCATTGCTGGCTTTAGATTCGTGGTTACCAAAGGTTCAAGGGTAGCTTCTTTACTATCTAACAGTCTAACTTAACTCTCTTGTTAAGTTATTATAAACACAGTCTGATGATTCTTTATTTCTCTCCCTTCTTGTTCTTCTTCCTCTTCCATTCTTTATATACTAGGTGTTTTATTCTGTACTCTTTTACATTTCCATTGACTGTTTTTGTGGACAGTTGATTTTACTTTTTGCCTTTAGTTAGTATTTCGATGGTCTGCTTTCTTTGCTATGATTTTATTTTCTCTGATGACATCTTTTTAGCCTTAGGAGTGCTTCCATCTAGAGCAGTCCCTTTAAGATATCCTGTACAGGTGGTTTGTGGGAGGCAAATTCCCTCAGCTTTCGGTTGTCTGGGAATTGTTTAATCCCTCCCTCAAATTTAAATGATAATCGTGCTGGATACAGTATTCTTGATTCAAGACCCTTCTGTTTCATTATGTTAAGTATATCATGCCATTCTCTTCTGGCCTGTAAGGCTTCTGTTGAGAAGTCTGATGATAGTCTGATGGGTTTTCCTTTGTAGGTGATCTTTTTTCTCTCTCTAGCTGCCTTTAATACTCTGTCCTTGTCTTTGATCTTTGCCATTTTAATTATTATGTGTCTTGGTTTTGTCTTCCTTGGATCCCTTGTGTTGGGAGATCTGTGGGCTTCCATGGTCTGAGAAACTATTTCCTTCCCCAGCTTGGGGAAGTTTTCAGCAATTATTTCTTCAAAGACACTTTCTACCCCTTTTTCTCTCTCTTCTTCTTCTGGTACTCCTATAATGTGAATATTGTTCCATTTGGATTGCTCACACAGTTCTCTTAATATTCCTTCATTCCTAGAGATCCTTTTATCTCTCTCTGCCTCAGCTTCTCTGTATTCCTGTTCTCTTATTTCTATTCCATTAACAGTCTCTTGCACCTCCTCCAGTGTGCTCTTAAGCCCATCGATTGCTTGTCTCAATTTTGCATTGTCTTTCCTCACTTCCTCCCTTAGCTCTTGCATATTTCTCTGTAGATCCATCAGCATGGTTATGACTTTTATTCTGAATTCTTTTTCAGGAAGATTGTGTAAATATATCCCATCAGGCGCTCTCTCTGGGGTTGTCTGAGTGATCCAGTCTGCGATAATCCTCTGAGCTGTCTGTGTGCGGGGCCGCCTCAGCCTGGCCTATAGCACTGCGGGGGTTTGCAGTCTCGCTGGATGCGTTCTGGTCCCCTTGGTGCCTTCCAGCCCTTGTTCTGGGTTCTGGGGCCCTTCCTGCTTAGCTACATGCCAGCCGGAAGAAGATCCTGTGAGCTTGCTGTGGGCGGGGCCGCTCTCCCCCTGTTCTGCAGCTGTGGCAGATCTGCCGGACCCTTTGCAGCCAGACGAGGAGGTGGGGTGGGGAGGACGAATGTTAGGCTGCTGATCTCTGTGGGAAGCCTCAGCAGGGCTTCTTTGCCCAGCTGCCAGCCACTGAGTACGAAATTCCCCAAGACTCCCAGCTTGCTGGGCTGAGTGCACTGGGACGATTTTGTTCAGCTGTTGGGCCCTTTTCTCTTTAAGACTTTTAAAAAAGCACCCACTTTTCTTTTGTCCTGGGGAGCTGGCTGAGGGGACCCACTTGCAGTCTCCATCTCCGATCCTGCCCTTCTGCTTCTCTAATCTCCGATACACCATGTGATAATGTGTCTGTGCTCCCGGTGCTGATCCCCAGGGCTGGTTATTTAGCAGTCCTTTGCCTCCACTCCCTCCCCACTCTGATTCTTTTCCTCCCACCAGTGTGCTGGGGTGGGGGAGTGCCCGGGTCCCACCGGGTCACGGCTTTGTATCTTTCCCGCTTCATGAGGCACTGAGTTTTCTCAGATGTAGCTGTAGCCTGGCTGTTGTACTGCATCTTCTGGTCTTTCTTTTAGGTATAGTTGTATTTGTTGTATTTTCACAAATATATATGGTTTTGGGAGGAGATTTCTGCCGCCCTGCTCATGCTGCCATCTTCCCAGAAGTCCTGGAAGTGTTCTTAAGGTTAAATATTTTTCATTAATGAAAACAAAATTACAGTAAAGATGGTAGCTTAACCACTTACAAAGCAAGTATGAAGTTCAGAAAATAAAAGTAGTAAAATCAACCATACACAAAATTAGTCAAGCAATACACAAAGGCAGTCAATTACTAAACCATATACAAAAAATGTGGATGAGGAAAAAGAATAAAAAAGAGGTACTTTCATAATGTGTTCAAAACTGAGCTACAACACTGTAACATGTATAGGAAACTATATATGAACCTTATGGTAACCACAAACCTAAAACCTATAATAGATATTCAAAAAATAAAAATACAGGAATCCAAGCATATCACTAAACAAAACCATAATATAATAGATAGGAGTAAAAGAGATGAAGAAAGGAAAAGAGACCTATAAAAAGATTGGGACAACAGTTGATAAAATGACATCAATATGTACCTATTTATAATTGCTTTAAGTGTAAATGGAGTAAACGTGCCAGTCAAAAGATATACAGTGGCAGATGGATAAAGAAACAAGACCCATCTACATGCTGCCTACAAGAGACTCATTTCAGACCTAAAGACATACATAGACTGCAAGTGAAGAGATGGAAAAAGATTTCACACAGATAAAAGAGAAATAAAAGCAGAAGTAGCAATACTTTTATCAAGCAAATAGACTCAAAACAAAGAATGAAACTAAACAGACAAAGAAGGGCATTACATAATTATAAAGGGATTGGTACAAGAGGATATAACAATTGTAAATATATATGCATCTAACGTAAGAGACCTAAATATATAAGGCAAATACTAACAGACCTAAAGGGAGAAATAGACAGTAACATAATGATAGTATGAGATTTAACACAGCACTTATATCACTGCATTGATCATCCAGACAGCAAATAAATAACAGTGATGTTGAACTACATTAGACAAGATGTACTTAAGACATGTATACAGAACGTTCTACCCCAGAGCAGCAGAATACACACTTTTCTCAAATGTCCATGGAACATATGTCAAAATAAATCACATCGTAGGACACAAAAAAGTCTCAGTAAATTGAAGCAGACTGAAGTTGTATCAAGCATCTCTTGAAACCATAATGGTATGAAACTTGCAATTTATTACATGAAGAAAAACAGAAAAACACAAACCTTGAGGCTAGACAACATACTTCTAAATAATCAATGTATCAATGAACAGAGCAAAGAGGATATCCAACAATAAGGAGACAAAAAAGAAACAACAGAAACACAATGTTGCAAAATATGTAGCATGCAGCAGAAGCGGTTCTAAGAGGAAGTACATAGCAATACAGGCCTACCTCTGGGCACAAGAACAATCCCAAATAAGTGATCTGACATCACAACTAAAAGAACTAGAAAAAAAAAAGAACAAACAAAGCCCAAAGTTTGTAGAAGGAGGGACATAATAAAGATCATAGCAGAAATAAATAAAATAGAGAATAAGAAAACAATAGAGAGGACTTCCGGGAAGATGGCGGTGTGAGCAGGGCGGCAGAAATCTCCTCCCAACACTATATTTATCTACGAAAACACAGAAAATACATCTATTCCTAAAAGAGAGACGAGAATACACAGGAAAGCGCACAGCGTGCAGCTACACCCGAGAGGACTCAGCACCCCAAGAGGCGGGTAAGATACGGAGCCGCGACCCGGCGGGACCCGAGCCCTCCCCCACCCCAGCGCACCGGCGGGAGGAGAGGATTCAGAGCCGGGAGGGAGTGGAAGTGCACCCCGCGAAGTAGCCAGCCCCGGTGATCTGCGCGGGGAGCGCTGACCCACATTGCGCAGTGCAGCGGAGATTGGAGAGACAGAGGGGCAGGATCTGAGCGGGGAACGCGCCAGGGTGCTTGCAGCCGGCTCCGGGAAGGAAAAAAAAAAGTGCGCGCTTTCCTCAGCGGTCTTAAAGAGACAGGAGCCCAGCGGAGGAGCCGGATCGCCCCAGCACACTCAGCCCAGCACGCTGGGAGTCCTGGGGAGTTTCAGACGCCTTAGCTGGCGACTGAGGAAGCGTAGCCATACTTAACACTTCTCACTGAGATCAACAGCCTCCTATTCGTTCCCACCCCTGCCAGAGCGATAAAGGGCCCTGCGGAGCGGCACAGTCACAGCTGTGGAATAGTGGGGCAATAGCGCCACCTAGAGCATTCCCACAGAATCTACGTCCGGTGGGCATTTTTTTGTTTTTTTTGTTTTGTTTTGTTTTTGTTTTTTCTTTTTTCTTTCTTTTTTTCTTTTTTTTCTCTTTTTTTTTTTTTTCTTCTCTTTTTAAAGTCTTAAAGAGCCCAGCTGACATACGTGGCAACTATCAGTGACCAAATTATACAGCCATGAAAAGACAGAGGAATATGGTTCAGACCAAAATCAACCAGACAACCCCAGAGAGGGAGTCTGAAGGGATGGAAATGCACAGCCTGCCTGAAAAAGAATTTAGAATAAAAGTCATAACCATGCTGATGGACCTACAGAGAAATGTGCAAGAGCTGAGGGAGAAGTGAGGGAACTGAAGAAAGACAATACAGAAATCAGACAAGCGATCGACGGGCTTAACAGCAGAATGGATGAGATGCGAGAGACTGTTAATGGAATAGAAAACAGAGAACAGGAGTACAGAGCAGTTGAGGCAGAGAGAGATAAAAGGATTTCTAGGAATGAAAGAATATTAAGAGAACTGTGTGACCAATCCAAACGGAACAATATTCGCATTATAGGAGTACCTGAGGAAGAAGAGAGAGAAAAAGGGATAGAAAGTGTCTTTGAAGAAATAATTGCTGAAAACTTTCCTCGCTGGGGAAGGAAGTAGTCTCGCAGTCCACCGAAGCTCATAGATCTCCCAACACAAGGGACCCAAGGAAGACAACACCAAAACACATAATAATTAAGATGGCACAGATCAAAGATAAAGACAGAGTATTAAAGGCAGCTAGAGAGAGAAAAAAGATCACCTACAAAGGAAAAACCCATCAGACTATCATCAGACTTCTCAACAGAAACCTTACAGGCCAGAAGAGAATGGCATGATATATTTAACGTTATGAAACAGAAGGGCCTCGAACCAAGAATATTGTATCCAGCACGATTATCATTTAAATATGACGGAGGGATTAAACAATTTCCAGATAAACGAAAGTTAAGAGAATTTATGTCTCATAAACCACCACTACAGGATATCT